>VDFB02128739.1:0-28039 GCA_007258455.2 Sequoia sempervirens
TGCAAGATTAAGCCGCCAAACCCTAATGAAGTAAACTATACAACAACCGGAAAACTACCATCGCTAACCGGAAACATCTAATCTAAAAATGGACAATTGTGCGAGCATGCACGTCCTTATTGAAAGCGAGTTAACTGGAAGACTACCATCAGTTAACGTAAAAAACCCTAAAAGAAACTCCAAGTAAATAAGGCAAATCTCAGAATAGATATGCATGTGACGAGACAGCGAGTTAACTTGAAAGGGTAACACCAAGTTTAACTCCTGTGTGTAATGTCTATCCTAAGAGGTGGGAATTGAAGTCTACTGTCCGTGATGTCGAACAACCAATCCCTCAACGGGATTGTTAACTGCATCAGCATCTAAAGGTCATCACAATTCGCTGCTTGTCAGCAACTTGAGCAATCTTGGCAATCTTTGCACATTCAAACTAGCATTTCACTGACTTATAACTTTGGCGGCTTCGTAACTGAAGTGATAGCCAACATCTCCTCTGCAGCTTGATACAAATCGGTCTCAGCTTTTCTAACGAAATCATGAATTAAGACCGATTTGGTCTTGAATTCAGTCTGTGTGTACTGCTCTGAAAAACTCGCCTGTTGACTGTGAACTTGACTATGTTTTCACAACTTTTCTGGAAAACTAAAAATACCCTGCTGAGGCTAAAAATAGCCTATCGAAGGGTTATTTTCGGCGAAAATCTGAGATATGGGTTTTGCCCAAAAAAAGATTCTAAGACAACCCAAAACGTCAGAAATGCGAAAATCTAACTTCTACTCGACCATACAAAGAATTTTCAGTTGAGAAAATTAGAAACTCAAGAACGAATGTTCTGAAGTTAAAAATTCCTGAAAAATCAAACACACGATTTTAATTCGAGGAAGCTATATGAAAATGATCCAGATGTTGAGACTTGTCAAATTTGCCAATTTCAGGAACATGCGAATTGTATACTGAGAGAAATTTGAGAATCAAGGAGGAAACGTTTTTTGAATGCTCTTCTTCAATGAAAATCGCCCTTGAATTCTTCAAATTGCTGACAATCGTGAACTTTTAACCTGCAAAAGAATGTGATTGGAGAAATCGCCTTTGCAAATAGATGAGAAATCTGCCTTTGCTTTGAAAGAATTCGCCCTTTGCTTGAAGAAAAACGAATTTTGACTTTGAAGATATGAATTGCCTTGAAAAATATGGATCTCCCTTGAAAATACGTTTTGTGAATGAAGAAAAACGAATTTTGCTTGAAAATACGCCTTTGCCTTGAAGAAAAACGAATTTTTCTTGAAAATATGAATTTTTCTTAAGAAAAACGAATTTCTCTTTAGCTTTGTGGAATAATAAATGAAGATGGCGCCATGTTAAACAAGATGAAATTAGCATCAATCGATACAATCGTAGATTTTAAACTCACCGAAAATAGTTTCAATTGGACCATTTCAGTTGAACTGCCACTGACTGGAGGTTAAAAAATAAATAATAATAAAATATTTATTATGCAATAGCAAAGGCGCCAAAAATAGAAAATCGCCATTCAATGCTAAAATATGCAAAATATTTGAAACTCCAGTTGACAATTGAATGAAGCTTTAGGCTTCACCGTTGGACTTCACCGATTCCGAAAAGTCATCATTCGAGCTTATAGGCGTTCATTTGCTCAAGATATTGCACTTTTTATTAACTTCCTATTTTATAGCTGACTGCATAGTAACGACTGACCATCTTCGACACTGATTTCCGGGTGACCGGGTGATGCTGAGATTGATCTGAAAAATTCATCGGAAAGCCTACTGAACAAGGAAGAAATGTCTGCTGGGAGACATAACTGCAAAATCCATTGTTTAACACCTTGAAAAATTAGGCGCCCCTGATTAAATTGCTTTACGAGTTCCAGACTTAGCCATTTTCCTAAATTGCCATCTGACACTTCAAACGGCTGCTGACGGCAAATGGTGAATCCTGCTGACAGGAAACGAAGCTCACTGCATGCCTAGAGACATTCTGCATCCAATGACTATATACGCGACACCTAAAAGCTGTGTTAAGGGCCTCAAAAGTAAAAGCGCCCCTGGCTCTTAGTTGCACTGATGTCATTTTGACGAAAATTGAACTTTCATCCAAGTACCCCACTTTGACCTCTGATATCTGGAGCTGGGATGACCCGATTCAGGCACTATCTGTTTTAACGGACAGCCAGAAGGGCCCACAAGAGAAGTCTCTGGAGGTGACGAAGCAAGAAAACTGCTTCTAAGACCTCAAAAACTCCAGTGCGTATTTTATTTAAAATTACCGCTCCAGACTTGGCCATTTTCCGGATATCTTCACTTTGCAGTATTGCACCAAAGACCTCATACGTACGAGCGACTGCCAAATCCCGAAGGTTGACGGCTAGGCTCGTTAGATAGATAAAATGATTATGCTCAATAACCGTGAAGACTTCGAACGCGAACGAACTCATCTGGCAAGCCTAAAGGCTAGGCGCCTCTAGACTGTAGAAATAAACTGTAAATTGTATGTTGGTCCACCCATGAAATTACGTGCTTGGTAGAACTTCCGCCACGATCACCTGGAACGTCGGATCGACAAGCAGGATGATGCATCGCAGAGCTAGGCTAGAGTAGTACTGATGTTAGGAAGACTTTGTCTGCAAATTTTGGCATTTGAAGGGTCCTTTAAACCAGCGCCCCTGGGCTGTACTTGCACTGGGAATCAACGGAGAAACTCAGAAACGTGAAAACTCCATTATAAGCTGATCTTCAGACGACTGCTGCTGGAGTTCTGAAACTCGGATGACTGCGTTTGATATCTCGTTGGATAAGCAGACTAGTCGTGAACAGATTGACTGCATGAGCTATCAGAAATGCCAAGATTTACCCCCTCCTTAAGATGGGCGCCCTCAGGCTAGAGGCGCTCTTTTGCCTGAAAAAGCCAAAATTCTCATATCTGGAACTTTAGGGATTTTAACTTCTGTCGCTGTTTGCCGGAGCTGTGGGTCTCGGAAAGCCTCGCTGGATAGCTTATCGGATAGCCAGACCAATTCTGAAGAGATTGACTGGATGCTTGAGCACTTTCAGCAAGATCTTAACCTTCAAAAAGCTGGGTGCCCCTGAGCCATAGTTGCGCTTTTATGCTTTTCTCTGAGAAATCTTCATAATTTAACCACTGAAAACATCATTCCGATCACTGAAATGACCGTGTGCAACGTGAGATACCGTCGTGAGACGCTCCTCCATCGTGAAAGCTCCATTTTGAGTCTCTTCTTCAGGCTCTGATCAATAAAACTGACTTTGACTGACAAAATATTGACAAAAACTCCATGCTTGATATTGCCCAAAATTGTATTTTACCTCATTTTAGCAAAGTTTAGACTCTTCTATGCAAAATGCCTTGATGAAGCAAAAAATTTGGTTTGGGTACAACACCTATCAACAAAACACAATAGAACATGTTTTTCTAGTAGGCTTGTTTCACCCATGGCCTATCCCAAATCAAAAGTGGGAAAGCATATCCATTGATTTCTCAGATGCCTCCCCAATGCTAATGTCCCAAACTGAAAATTTTCTGATTTTTGCGATCCCGTAGTAGACAATGCATGAAGCCTTAACACCTTTTAATCACTAAGATCTCGATGTGGGCAAGGTTAGAGCAAATGGTGCAAGGAATTAGAATAACATATTAATAACTTGTTGGTGGCAAGCCACACAACTCAATATTGCACAATATTACAAAATATAGAAGTAATGTTATACTTATTCTGATGACAAGCCTTCTAGATTCATTACAAGCTTGATATTAAATCTAGAGGTGAACTGCATAAATTAATGCAATATAAATCTACAGTTATTACAATAGTAGTTATGGTGACAAGCCTTCCAAAACAATACAAGATTATACTAACTAGTTGAGAAACACACGATTCTTTAATGAAGATTTATTAAATCAAAGAGTACAAATTCTTCAATATTCATTTGAATAAGAGAAATATTAGCAATGATCAAATGTTGTAATATCAAGGTAAATTTTTGAAGTGTTATCATTGCATACCAAAAATGTACAACTACCTATTATGCCTTGCATACCCATTCCCATTTTCCCTTTGGTTTAAAATGGGTCCCCCTTTTCGTTTTTGTGTTGCCTTTGCTTTTTTTCCTTGTTTTCTTTCCCTTTGTGCTCTTTTCCTTTTCTTGTCTCGAGAGTTTTTGTTTTCTCGAGCTTTTTTTCTACCTTGTGTTTCTTGTCTTGTTTGGTCCTGAGAGTTGTTAAATTTAGTGATCAGATTTAATGCACAGAAAATTAATTCAAAATCAGACACAAAAACACAGCAGATACCCTGGGAAAACCCTCCTCTTGAGGGAGAAAAACCCAACAACAAAGATCTCTCTTATATATAAATAATGGCAACAATTCTCTTTACAATGAGGCCAATCACAAGGCCAATATTCAGCACCTACACTAGATGCAATGACAGATAATGATCTGCACTTCTTTGATATCTAAATCTGTCCTTGAAGAAATTCGCAATCTGCTCTTGATGAAATTCGCACTTGAATAAGGAATGAATTGAACTTGCTTGATGATCCAAAAGAGTGAAATGATCTTCTATATGTACATATTGATAGAGAGGTCACACCTCTTCAAGAGATAGGTCGGCCATCATAATAAATATAATTACAAATAATAAATGCTAATTTCAAGGAAGGTCGGCCCAAGAGGAAATTACATTGTTGCCATGTGAAGCGCCCCTTCACATTAATTATCACATATAAATAAATAGCTGATAGACTATATGAATTTATGTTTTCACTCGTGGTTGGAAGGATGAGCCTGAAGCTGCCATAACATTAACACTCCCTCTCAACTAGGGAGAGAACTTCCAGCTACACAAGACATATCACCTCAACGTGATGTCTACCACATTGGCTACAACCAAATGTGAAAAGAAGAATATCACCTCATCGTGATATTAGATATCGCCTCAACGCGATATCAACCATAATGGCTACAACCATACTATGGTGTGTACAAGTGTTCATCACTTGTGTGATGTTGTCACCTCAACATGGCATTCACAAGTACAAGATGTGTCATGGAGTCTCACACATGACATCCACCATGGCTCTCCCAGAGGGTGGAAACAAGGGCTTTCACCTCAAATCTCTCTCAAAGAGAAATGCATTAACAAGGGCTTGCACCTCAAATTCCTCCGTCTCAAAAGAAAATGCATTAACAAGGGTTTGCACCTCAAATTCCTCCGTCTCAGAGGAAAATGCATTAACAAGGGCTTGCACCTCAAATTCCTCCGTCTCAGAAAAAAATGCATTAACAAGGGCTTGCACCTCAAATTCCTCCGTTTCAAAGGAAAATGCATTAACAAGGGCTTGCACCTCAAATTCCTCTGTCTCAAAGGAAAATGCATTAACAAGGGCTTTCACCTCGAACTTCTCTCATCGAGAAGAACTCATTAAACAGGTGCACTGATACTGAGACTCTTTCTCAATTAAGGCTGGATTCTCCACCATACCAAGCTTATCTCGAAAGTACACAAACTTGATTCTGGAGAGAGGCTTGGTGAGAATGTTTGCCGTTAGCTCATTAGTGCTGATATACCTCAATTGTATAGCCTTCCGCAGTACCATATTTATGATATAGTGGTACTTGATCCCAACATGCTTGGTTCTGTCATGGAACACAAGATTGAAAAATAGCTTCACGCAACTCTGATTATCATAATGAATGATAGTAGGCTCCATTGATTTCCCAAATAATCCTGCAAGGAGCTTACGAAGCCACACTGCTTCCCGAGCTGCCATACAAGCTGCAATATACTCTGCCTCGGCTGTACTCAATGCTACAGAAGACTGCTTCCTGCTACACCAGGAAGTTATCGCAGACCTCAACTGAAACAACATCCAGAGGTGCTCTTCCGATCAGCAACACAACCATCTTCTTTAGGTTCAGTAGGCTCCCTCTGAATCTTTAAGTACTTGCATCAACCTTCTGACCTCATCTTCCAAGATTGCCTGTAATGCTTGCCTTAGATAAATATTTTCGAGTGCACACCTTTGGTACTGTAGAGATTTCAAGGTAGACCTCCTCGACCTCATAGCAAATCACTCTATTCTGAGTAGGTTTGCGGAGCTACCAATATCAAATCCAGATGACAGTCTTTGAGAAATTCTGATCTCAGCAGCTCAAGGGATCCTCTAAGGATTTAGCACCTAGCCTTGCAATACAGTAATCTTCACTTCTTCTCAGTGAGTAACAAAACTCCCTCTTGATTCCTACTTCAAAGATTGCAAAGAAGACTTCTAGAAGTGAACTCCCTCTAACCACCAGCTCAGTTCCATGGCTGCAAGTTGTGACTTCACGCTTGATCATTTCTTTGGTTGGCATGACTTCCTCATAAGATGCCTCAAGCTTTTCATCGCTAAGCAATCTCTCATCACCTTCCTGCTTCTAGCTGTTCACAAAGCATTTTACAGAGAGATTACTAACAGTTTATAACTATCCAAAGAAATATCAAGACTAGAATCATACAAGGTTTACTATCTCAGGTTATAGCATGAACATATAAGAATTTATGAATATGATATTGATGTGACCAATCACCATTGAACTTTCAATTCTCTTTTATTTCAGAGTCACACTCAAAAATCTTCACAACCAACATGAAAAGACTAGCAATAAATGAAGTCTTCAAAGGATCTTACGCTAGAGAACACAATTCAAGAGAAACCACTATCTCTCTTTACTAATTACAAGATCCAAATAAAAGATATAACTTAACAAACAAAGAATACTTATCTCTTTAAATATTCTAATGGATGCAAGATACGTTGCTCTTGAGCACAGAACAACACAAAACTTTCACGGCTTGAACACAGGCCCATGACTTAGAATAGAAATTCCCTAGAATCCTTCTGAGGAGAGAACTTATTCATATCCGCAAATGAAGCATGTTGATTAGGCCTGGTTGGGAAATCCTTTGCATAGTGACCAAACTTGTCACAACGAAAGCATTGGACTTGGGAGAGGTCCCACTTCTTCTTGAATGCGGGAGCACCATCTGACCCTTTATCTCTATTCCTCTTGAAGTATCCTTTCTTTCCTCTTTTTCCTTTCGTCTCCGATGATTGAGCGGAAAGAACATGAATGTCTTCGTTTGTAGAGCTTCGACCAATACCTCTCGCAGCCAACCTAGACTCTTCTTGAATATAGTCCGCCCTCAAATGATCAAACTTGGGAAGTGTTGATTTCGCGCTGATTCCTTGAATGTAAGACTCCCAAGATGAAGGAAGACCATTAAGAGCCAACATGGTCAAATCCTTGTCATCAACAATATGACCAATGGTAGAGAGTTGATCTCTCAATTTGGAAATCTTCATGAAGTAGGTGATGACAAATTCTCCTTCTGCCATCTTAACATGATGAAGTTGTTGCGTCAAGGCAAGTGCCCGGCTGGTGTTGTTGATTTCGTACATTTCCTGCAATGTCTTGAACATCTCCTTTGTAGTCTTCAATTTGGAGACAATTGGAACAATGTGATCCTTGATGGAATCAACCAACAACTTCTTCACCTTGATGTCTTTCTTCTTCCATTGCAACTTCTCTTCTTCCTCTTTAGGTTCGAGAACTTTGGTCTCCACAAACTCTGCCAAATCATTCTCCTCCAATGTGAGCATGATTCTAAACCTCCATGAAGTGTAGTTTGACGCTCCCTCAAGTCTATCTTCGATCTTCAATCCGTTCACCATCTTGATTGATGTAGAGATAGACAAAGAATTAAGACGAAGAGAAAAGAGTATCGCTGTAAATCTGATCACGATCTTCTCAAACCCGCTCTGATACCATGTTAAATTTAGTGATCAGATTTAATGCACAGAAAATTAATTCAAAATCAGACACAATAACACAGCAGATACCCTGGGAAAACCCTCCTCTTGGGAGAAAAACCCAGCAACAAAGATCTCTCTTATATATAAATAATGGCAACAATTCTCTTTACAATGAGGCCAATCACAAGGCCAATATTCAGCACCTACACTAGATGCAATGACAGATAATGATCTGCACTTCCTTGATATCTCAATCTGTCTTTGAAGAAATTCGCAATCTGCTCTTGATGAAATTCGCACTTGAATGAAGGATGAATTGAACTTGCTTGATGATCCAAAAGAGTGAAATGATCTTCTATATATAAATATTGATAGAGAGGTCGCACCTCTTCAAGAGATAGGTCGGCCATCATAATAAATATAATTACAAATAATAAATGCTAATTTCAAGGAAGGTCGGCCCAAGAGGAAATTACATTGTTGCCATGTGAAGCGCCCCTTCACATTAATTATCACATATAAATAAATAGCCGATAGGCTATATGAATTTATGTCTCCACTCGTGGTTGGAAGGATGAGCCCGAAGCTGCCATAACATTAACAAGAGTTTTTGTTCTCCTAGGCTTTGTTTTTTGTTTGTCCCAATGGGTTTTAGAACTCCAAATGGATCTTGGACCTTTCTCAAAATGGTGCGAATCCATCTCGAGTTCCCAAACCTGGCTTTCTTTGTCTTGCCGAATTTTGGGTTCCAAAATGGACTTTAGATCTTTTTCTAAGAGGTTTGAATCCATTTTGGAACCTCGATACCATTTTGCCTTTGTGCCTTGTCGGGTTTTGGATTCCCAAATGGATGTTGGACCTTTTCCTAAAAGGTTTGGATCCATTTTGGAAGTCCAACCCTGCTTTGTTCCCTTGTTGAGACTTGGAAATTGAAATGGATTTCGGACCTTGTATGGTTTTGTCCAAATCCGTTTCTCTTCCTCGCTCCCATGTCTCTTCATTTCTCTTCCTGGAGTTGTTTGGGAACCGAAACCTCGATTGGATGTCAATCACTTTGGGCTTTGGTTCCAAAGTCTGTTTTGGCCCCGAATTCCCGACCACCTACCGCATTAATGGTGGATGGGTTTTCACGTGTGCAAGCGTAATTTAAAGGTTCTCGACTCCCAAATTCACTCATTATTGCAAATTAACCTCAAAGCTAAGCGTTTTTAGAGATAAGGCACAAGTTGAACAAGGATTTGAGGCATCACATCAATTTTCGTCGGATTTCTTTCTCCCGCGCATTTCCAAGTCGGTTTTCTTTGGTTTCTTGTTTCCATCTGTTTGTTTGGTGTTTCCTTTTCTCGCTTATGTTTCGTTTGTGTTTAATTTTTTTTGCAGTTTTGTGTTTTCCCATTTGACATTTGTAAATTGGCCCCATGTGGACCTAGTTTTCCCCTCCCACGTCGACCCTCGTTTGAGAGTTTTGTGATTTAGGGTTTTGAATTTAGTTTCTGACCTAGCTTCAATCGGAATTCTTAATCCTGACGTGCCCTAGTTTCAGTCGGGGTTTTCTTTCCCCAACGTGCCCTAGTTTCAGTAATGGTTTTCTTTCCCTGACATGCCCTAATATTTGACAATTTGCATACCCTCGAAAGAAATCCCGCAGAAAAAGGGAACATTGAAGGCACCATTGAACCTAGGGTAAAGGAAACATTGGGTTTTCATTGCAAAGGGTTTTTCTTTGGTTTCTCTAGAAGTGTTATGTATTTTGCATTCTCTGTAAATGTAAATAGGCCTATGCCTCTGTATTGATAAAATTACCAGTTTAACCTCATCTCTCCTCTTGCATTCTGTGTAAAACCCTATTACCTGCATGCATGTATGAGATTTTATCATCTTTTCTATGTCTATATGTTGTGTTAATCTATTTGCAGGTGCTGATTGTCGATCATCTTCTTCCCTTTGAGTGATTATCAAACCCTAACTTCCATGTTTACCTCTAGGAGTTGATATAACAAGGAGCTATGTGAAATTTCTTGGTAATTTTTATTGATTCTCTATGCAATTTGAGGTAGGAAGAAACAAATTTAATTTAGGTGCATCACCACCCTTCCCCTTTAATGCATTCCTTCTCCCCCTTTTTTCTTGGAAAATTGGCTGAATAGGATTAACTAAGTTTTAGGTTTAATTTGTGTTGGGTTGGATCAACACTTTGCACTTAGGTTAGAAAGGAAGCCGAACTTCTTCAAAGGTTTGATCTTGTCTACAAGGTCCCACACTTTGAGATCACTCCCATGTTTCATTGGAATGCTGAATAGTAGGTTTAGTAAGGGTGCAATTCCAATTGACAACAGTTTCTAGCATGCTCGGTGGGATAGATTTAATGAGCCTTAGTGCATTCTATTGAGAAAATGGTGTTTTCTCAGTATGTTACATCCTTGAAGAAGCATTCTTTAGGCACTTGGTGACTCTACTAGTATGTTCTCAATTCTTTGGTTGAGCAAATTTGTTTTCTCCATTAAAAGCCATTGTTAAATGAATTGTTAGCCCCCTTCAATGTTTTAAGGATGTCGACATATCATAGGGATACATTCATTTCCCCTCCATTCCATGAACATGAAAATTTTACACCTCCTCACCAATCATATCAGACTGGGAATGCAATTGGTTTTATCTCCCATGACACTACTACAAGAAGTTATTAGCATTTCCCTAATGCTTTCCTCCCACCCACCCCTGCTCAACCTTCTTGGCAGCCAACACATGCTTATCATCAACCCAAGGAGGCCTATTTTATGCCCCATTAACATGCTTATTCTCCCATTCAACCACAAAAGATGAACTTGGAAAATGTTAGCATCAAAGAGATGATTTTAAATTTCCAAGAATAATTTAGGGATATTGAGCGGGAGCAAGAGTATAACTTGTAGTAGAAAAATATTTCCCATCAAGTGTAATGTCCTTTTCTCGCTCCTGAGCAGTATTGAGACTCAATTAGCCTATTCCAGAGTCCTTGTAGGCTAGTTGATGTGGTTAGGGGACTCAGTTGCCAACATTGATGTCAGTTTGGGGTTATTTTGGAGGGGTTACTATTTATAGCAGTGGTCAGGTTTCAGTGTTGTCATCTTTAGTTGGTCACATTGTTCCCAGTGGTCTTTAGTTTTGCTCAATTTTGAGCATTTGGCATCCACTTATTATTTATAGCAGTGCTATTTTTAGTAAGTCACCATTGGAGGAAAGTTGGTTCCAGGCTTGGTCAGTGGTAGTAGCATTACAATCCAGTTTTAGTTGGAGAGCCTAAGGTTGTGGATTAATATTTATTTTATTTGACCTCTTTGGCAATTTAATAAAGTTGAAATATAAAGTTAAGTTATAACTTATGTTGAGGGGTAAGAGGGTCATCAGGAAGACCAAGGTGCCTAGTGGAATAACATGAAGTTGTTTTTAAAAGTCAATTTAAAATATAATATTTCCTTATGAAGTGGGACGCCTAAGGCAAGAAGGAAATATTTAATAGTTTTTAAAATAAAGTGACTTCAAAAGGGACGCCTATGTGAGGGAGATATTAATATGTTTTAAAAATCTTAAAATTTTAAAAAGGTGAGAAGGGTGCCCATTTTATGAAATGAAATTTAGAAATTTTTGAAGTTCACTTTGGCCCTAATCTTTTAAAAAGAAAGTTTGGCTCTCATTCTTGTTACATAGACTTGACAACGTACTGAAATGCTGCTGGAATTTCTTTGGTTGCTTGGGAAACATTGTGAGGACGAAAACCCTCCATTGTTGGGCTGATTTCGGTGGTGAAATATCCACCCTTCCTAGATCCGAGCTCCTCGCCTTCAAAAGCCTTATGAGCAATTTTGACTTGGTTATTTCCAAGGCTGATAAAGACAATGCTACTATGATCATGAACAAGCAGGATTACCTTTCCAAGATGCACATCCTCTTATCGGATACCAATAGCTACAAAATCCTTGATTCCAATCCTACTGCCAAATTAATAAAAAAGGTTAAAGTTTCCATCTCTGAGTCATCCTTTGAGGGTGCCGCCAAAAATGGCTTTATCCCTCCAAAGAGGTAACCCCTTGCATTTATGGGGTTCCTAAAATCCATAAATTCGGCACCCCCCTTCGACCCATAGTTGATACTATTAATTCCCCCACCTATAGATTGGCAACCCATCTTGCCAAACTTATCTCTCCTCTCATTGAAAAATCTGACTTCTTCGCCAAAAACTCTTCCCATTTCGTGGATTTCATCAAGGACAAGAAGCTAGATGAAAATGATATCCTTGTTAGCTTTGATGTTGTCTACCTCTTCACCAAAGTTCCCTTACACGACTCAATTGAGCTCATCAAGCAAAAGGCTAGCTATGAAATTGCTTCCTTAGTTGAGTTATGTCTTAGATCTACCTTCTTTTCCTTCCAAGGGGTTATTTATGAACAAGTGGATGGAGTTGCCATTGGCTCCCCTCTTTCTCTCATCGTGGCCAACCTTTTTATGGAACACTTTGAAGACATCACCCTCCATTCTTTTGAAGACATCACCCTCCATTCTTTTCCCTTCAAACCCAAGTGGTGGAAACGGTATGTTAATGACACCAATATCTGTTGGTCGCACGGTCATGAGAAACTTGAAGATTTCCATTCCCATTTAACATTTCTTTCACCAAGGAAATTGAAACCGGCAACCAACTTCCTTTCCTTGACATTCTCTTCATCAAGAAAGAAGATGGTTCTTTATCTCGTTCTATCTTTTGGAAATCTACCCACACTGACCTTTACCTTCACTCTTCCTCTCACCATCACCCTAGCCAAAAATTAGGAGTCCTCAAATCCTTGGCTTACCGAGCTTTTGTAATTTGTGACAATGAGCACATTGACCAAGAATTGGCCCACCTCACCCATGTCTTCTCATTAAATGGATACAAAAGGAAGCAGATCAATAGGGCAATATGCCAAGCCAAAGCTAGGCTCTCCCTCGAGCTTTCAACCCCTCGCTCCCCTTTCCTTCCTCTGGACGCCCTTCCCTATGTTGAGGGTGTCTCCAACAAAATTGCTAAGATCCTCCTCAAAAAAGGTATCAATTGCACTTTCAAGCCTTTCTCCACTGTAAGAAATCGCATCCCTTCCCCCAAAGACCCCCAAGATCATTTCCTCAAGTCTGGTGTCTATAAAGTGTCGTGTACTTGTGGCATCCCCTACATTGGGGAAACAGGCCATTCCATCAACACAATAATCAAAGAGCACTGTGTTGACATAAGACACGAACGTATCTCCAAATCTGCTCTTGCTGAACATTCTTCTAAGACGAAGCATCACATTGCCTTAGAAAACACCAAAATCCTTTTCAAAGAAGACAACTTCTTTAAGAGAAAACTCAAAGAGGCCATTGAAATCCACAATTACCCTGCCAACCTTAACCAAGATGGGGGATGGGCTTTAAGTTTCTCTTGGAAACCCCTATTAAATAGACTCAATGTCTTCTCTCCAAATCATTCTTGAGCCCCTTCCTTTCTTTGTGGCCTCTTTGCCTTCTCCTCCCCTGGTCCCTCGCCTAGCCTGTGTTTACCCATTCAGCCTCTCCCCTGTGGTTTCGTCCCTTGCTTCTCTTTCTCTCCTCTCTCCCCTTGTCCTTCCTTTGCAATTCCTTTTGTCTTGTTCTTTATTCTTGGTTGCATTTTTGTAATTCTTTTTCCTTTTGATTCTTTTGTTCTAGCTTTTATTTTCTTCTATTGATTTTAATTTTTTTTGTCTTTTATTCTTATTTCGTTCCTCTAAATTTTATTTTTTGACCTTCCATTAATTTTAATTTTAATTTTATTTTTATCCTCTTTTGTTCTTTCCTTGTGTTGTTTTTTTTGTTTTTGTTTTTATTTATTTATGCAAATTGATTTCTTTTATTTTATTTCTTTCCTGTCCTTATTTTGTCTTTTCTTATTTTTTTATTTCTTGATTTTTCTTTTATTTTTGATTTTTATTCTTCATCCATTTTTTTTGTCGTTTTTGTTGTTTCTTTATATATTTTCCTGAGTTTTTATTTACATTTTTGATTTTTATTTTTCTTTACATCGATTCCATTATATTCTTTTTCTTTTTTGTGTTTTTAAGTTTTACTTCATTTTTTTGTGTTTATTTTGTTTTAGTTTCGTTCCTTTTGTATTATTTATTAATAGAGGACGACTTCTTTTTACTTTTTATTTTTATTTTTCTTTATCTATTATATTCTTTTTTGGTTTTATTTTTATTATTATTAAGTTCTTTTTTTTTATATTAATAATTTGGGTTCTTTACTCTTTTTTTTTTTTTTACTATATTTAGGTTTTATATTATTATTCTCCTTTTTTATTTATTATATTATTTATTTCTTTTATTCTTGGGCTCTTGTGTATTTCTTTACATTAGCATTATTTGGGTTCTTAGCTTTTTGTCTTTTTCTTTTATTCTATCTTATTCTTCGCATTTTTAGTCTTTGACTTTCTTCTCTCTTTTTACTTCTTTTCTTCAACTTTTTCAACTTTGTTGGGTGTTGTGCCTCTCATCCTTCCCTACCCGCTCCCCTCCCCACCCTCTCCTATTTCTATCCAAGTCTACTTTCTTATTTTCATTTCTCTCTCTTTCTGCTTATTCATCCTCATGATGGATCATGGAGTATGATCCGAAACGTTGATGTAAAAAATATGCACACAGTTATTTCTAGAAATATTGATTACAATCTATCATGAACTGTGGAAACAAAATGTTATTAATATCCACCCTAGTCAGATATTGGTGCTGGTTACAAATCTATTTCAACAAGAGCTTCACAGATTAATCTACAGGAGAGAAAACATGAAGATTTTTCAGTACTTTAAGGAGTTTTTGGTGTGTGTTGGTTTGGTTTCAGTTTTGGTGTGATTTCAGGAAGTTTTGGAGTGATATTTTGGTTTTCTGGAGGTTTCCAGTCATGGACTAGAATCTAGTTTTTTATTCACATCTTTCAAATACTTGAAGATTTCATTCTAGGCATTGTTCCATCTTGTGACTCTCTTCAGGCCGATTCCAAAGAGTCCTTGTTTGCATTTTTTAGTTGTGTGGTTTATTTTTAAGAAGGGATCGACCCCCTTGAAGAAGCCGCCCTCTTTGCAGCTCTAGTATTCATCAAGAAATCAGTCTATGAAGGGTTCAATTTGAATGCTTTGTTGTTGGTGAAACAAGTCCTTGGCGTTAGAGACACAAGGAGATCAAAACATTGTCATTTGGTGAAGATTCGAGCCAACAAGGAGAATTCATATTGCTGCTGTTATGAGACTTCATTGTACCTAGGTCTAAAGATGAATGATGCATTTTTTCTGAATTAATTAATTAAAGAAAGTTCATGTTATGGTTGCAAATTTGTATTTTGAAGGATTACAGAAAATAGTGTTTATTGTTTATTGAAATCTGCTCTTTGCATTTCAAAACACTTGCATACAAAACCAAACAAACATTCTCTCAAACAACAATAAACAACAACAGCAGTCAGAGGTTTTAAAAAAAAAACCAGGGGTGCCTTATTACAGTGGTATCAGAGCAAACCTTTCCTGCCAACCTGTGAGTTTTCAGAAAAAAAAAAGAAGAGAGAGCATTCAATTTCTATGACTAATAGAGAAAAAAGATACACAACAAGAGAAGAAAAGAAGGGGGCAAAACATTGGCAGCCACCACAGGTTCTAGAAGGTTAGATAGTTTCAGAGGTATTAAGAGCAACGTGGGGGTCTTCTTAGGAAACAGGTATGGGAGATGATGAGAGAGTGTATGGTGGTAATGAGAGAACATTTGGTGGTAATGAGAGGTCTTTTGGTAACAGGGATGATAGAGGAAAAAAGAGAGCACAGACACCGAGTCTTGGAAGGAGGTTTGAGAGAAAATTAGATGTAGTGATGGATATGGTGTCGCTCATGATGGGAAGAACGGGTCAAAACACAACACCACAAAACAATCTTCAAAGCAATACAGGGCCCTCAGGAGAGCATAGTGCTTTAAATCAGCATAGCGGACATGTGGACCAGCGCACTCCAAATAATACATACATTTCCTCAAGGCCATTTAAACCCACTTTCTTGACACCAGAGATACCTCAACCTAATCCAGAAGATAATGTCATTTGTGGATATGATGAGACAAAATCATGTTGAGTATGATTCCCTTCCTGATGAACTCAAAAGTGTTATGACTTACAATGACTATGTGGACCTTAAGAGAAAAAGTAAAGGCCAAGGAAGAAATTATGATCAGAGGGGATCGGCAGTGCAGAGGGACTTACACCACGCCATCAACAAGGTTACACTACCACATTTTGATGGGAGTGACAGTTGCTCAGCTAGGGCTTGGATACAAAAGCTAGACAATTATCTAGCTCTTAGACCTATGGTAGAGGAGGAGGCAATAAGTTTGTTACGTTACACTTGGATGGGGTAGCACATGAGTGGTGGTACCATGGCCTAGTTACCTTGGGTCATCGGTCTATCACTACTTATGATGAGTTCACCACTAGACTCATAGATTTGAGAAAAAGGACCTGGAAATATATTCAGGGAGCTGGCCCAGCTTAGACAGTATGGTACAGTTGATGCTTACATAGCTGAATTTCAGAGGTTATCAGTGATGGTTACAGGGATCACAGAGAGACAGATGGTGATTTTGTTCAGTGAGGGGCTTATGGAACCACTCAAGGGTTGGATTAAGGCTTTTGACCCACCCACTTTACAGGAGGCAATGAAGAAAGCAAGAAATATGGAGTGGGCTGCCCCTAAAGCAAAATTTCAATCCAAACCTTCATTTCACAAAAAGGATAAAGATAAAAGATCTCACATTAAGGAGACCATACAACAGAAAAAACCAATCACAAGATTAGATTTAGAGACACTCAATGAACTTAGAAAAAAGGGATTATGTTTCAGGGGTAGAGAAAAGTGGTCCCAAGACCATGTTTGCCCAAAAGGAGCCAAAATTCATCAAATTGAATACTATTCAGCTGAGGAAAGTAATTCTGATTTTTCAGACCAGCAATCTGATTTTGACGATAAAGAGAATGAAGAACCACCCCAAGAGGTAGAAAAAGAGGAATCCAAAGAGCGCAAACTAGCTCAACTATATAGCTTTCAGAAAAATGAGTCCTTGCGCATTAGGGGAGCCATTAAGGGGCAGCGGATGATAGCTCTTATTGATTCAGGTGCCACACATAACTTCATTGACGAGGGACTTGTTGCATGTAGGGGATTACAGACACAGGAGGTTGAAGGTTTTAGAGTGATGGTTGCAGATGGGTTCACTATTATGCGCACTCGCATGATTCCACAACTTAGCATTTAGTTGGGTAAACACGAGTTCACAGATGATTTCTATGTGGTTGGAATTGGGGATACAGATGTGGTGATGGGCATCAGTGGTTGCGATCATTAGGTGAGATCACTCTAAATTTTCAAACTTTAGAGCTGAAGTTTAAATCAGATGGAAAGAATGTGGTGTTGAGAGGGATTTCTAATGGAGGGCCTCAAGTTGTTTCATGCAAGAGGATGGAAAGGATTTTCAGACATGATCAGGTGGAGTGGGCAGCAAAATGCATAATTATGCCTACAGTTACTGAGGAGCAGAAATGTACTTATCCACCAGACATACAGGCTTTACTCACTAAGCGAAGCAAGGTATTTGGTAGCATACCACCAGGGAGACCACCTGACAGGGGGATAGAGCATATCATTGAGTTAGAGGAGGGTACTAAGGTGGTAATCACTACACCCTATAGGCATTCAAAAAGGCACAAGGATGAAATAGAAAAAGCAATCAAGGAGCTTTTGGACATGGGGCATATTAGAATGAGCAAGAGTCCATTTGCTTCTTCAGTGGTGCTAGTGAAGAAGAAGGATGGGACTATGTGCATGTGCATAGACTACAGGGCACTCAACAAGAAGAACATCAAAAACAGGTACCCTATCCCACGGATAGATGAGCTCATTGATGAGCTACATGGAGCAGTTTACTTTTCTAAGATATACTTGAAATCCGGATATCATCAAATCAGAGTTAGTGAGGACATTGAGAAAACAACCTTCAGGTGTCATTATGGCCATTTTGAGTTCCTTGTTATGCCATTCGGATTAACTAACGCTTCTACTACATTCCAATCTTGCATGAACAGAATTTTCAAACAGCAGTTGCGTAGGTTTGTTTTAATATTTTTTGATGATATCCTCATTTACAGCAAGACATGGGAGGACCACTTGAGGCATTTATATGAGGTATTGGGCATTTTGGAGAGTGAGTCATTGTTTGCCAATGAGACCAAGTGTGAATTTGGCATGATATAGTTGTATCTCAGACACAACATTAGCTCAAATGGAGTTTGGGTTGATCCTGAAAAGATCAAGGCTATTCTTGATTGGCCTCCACCTACAAACCTCTCATAGTTGAAGGGATTCTTTGGGCTTTGTGGCTTCTATAGGAGGTTTGTTAAAGGATTTTCACAGTTGGCTGCCCCACTCACAGATTTAACTAAAAAGGGGGCATTTGTATGGTCAGAATCAATGCAACAATCTTTTGATAAATTCAAACAGTTGATGAGCACATGTCCAGTCTTGGCCATTCTTGATTTCTCCAAGCCTTTTGAGCTTCAGTGTGATGCCTTGGGTGAAGGCATAGGTGTAGTTCTTATGCAAAACAAACATCCTATCACTTTTGAGAGTAGGAAGTTGAGAGGTGATGAGAAAGCTTACTCCATTTATGATAAAGAAATGTTAGCAATTATCCATGCTTTTCCCAAGTTCAGGAAATTGTAACAACCTATCTGGTCTACAGTTTAATAATTCAACTATCAACCAAATTTCAATTGAATTGCAACTAACTTGTTTTCGAAACTAGGGTTTCCAACTGATTTCAAAAGCAACTAATCTTGTGAGTTTCCAGTTTTCAACTGAAACGAAGGCAACTAACTGTTTCCTCCAGCCGTTTCACGGATGAACAATAACTAAATAACTGTCTAACTAGGGTTTCATCAAGCATAATAACGAACTAAAGAGTAACTGTTAGGGCATCATTAACTAACTTCCATTCATAACAAGGTAATGAAATCAGCTGTCAATCTTTTTCCATTCAAAACTACTTTGAGCAATACATTAATTACATAACAGTAAATGTAGCATATAAAGTACCCAAATGAACATATATTGTACCTGAATTAGCAGAAGTAGGTAACCCCTTATGTAGACATCATTAAACTGAAATGCTAATCATCATCACTTGAGAAAAGAGAAATATCATCAAGGGCTTTACCACCCAACCAAGACCTACTGGGCTCCCGAGTTTCTTCAGCTAAAGAACCCGCCCTTCATGAGGGTAATCAACATGGATCAAATTATCATCATGCCTCTGAGCCTGGTGTCAAGGACCTATACCTCCTGATCGACCTAACTAAGGGTACCTCCCAACTAGAAGGGCCTCTCTGATCAGTGGTATATCCGGTACTTGATAGCTGATAGATGCTGAATCTAGCATCGTACCTTGGCCAAGGTTTTTTATCTTGCTGGCACTCCTGTGCCGATATCTCTGGCACTCCTGTGCCGTCAGCGCTCTCACCCTTACTCAACATGATAATTCTTAGAACAAGTTTATAATATTGCATCAACTGATTCGGTTATTGTTCATTTCTTAGATTAAGGTTAAGTTGATACCATTAAGCATCTATTCATGAAGAGAGAGACTCGGCTCAACGTCTTTCACTTTCTCTTAAGACTAACTGCCTTCTCTAAACAAAGAATGTTTTCATTGAGCACCTATGACCAACGACATATTCCATTAAGTGGTCTTTATTCAACTTTGTATTTTGGACCCAAGTTTATATTACAAGGTCTGGTTAACTTTTGCAACTGAAAAATGATCTGTTAGCCAAAAACATGACAAGTGAAGAAGTCAAAGTCTTGGCACCCCTAAGGATTCTCCAGATTTATCAAACTTTGCATGAGAGAGACCCGTGCCAACTTTGATACCCAAAACAGAGTGGAAAGATTACTTATCTGAATTCATTTAAGACTGTCCTCAGTCCAGATTTGGTTCTCAATCTTTTCTTAATTTTATGGTTAACCTCCTGGTTAAGTCATGTGTATAGAGAGAGACAAATTTAGCTGATTCAATATAACGTCCTTCCAGTTCTTAACCAATTACAAGCTAGTTAAGGATCTCGGACTAGAGGAGAGGTATGCCCTTAACCAATTCAGCATTTATGAATAGCGTGAACTCATTTAAGACAGTGAAATAACGCTCATGAAAACTTCAAGATGTTTTGGACTACTTACAAATTTAGATGGCAGAGTAAATCGGTTTCCATTCAAGGAATTTATCAGATGTTAACAACAAAGTCCATTACCGTATAAGCTTTTGAAGAAAGGATGAAAGACCTGTCCTTAAAATGAGTGGTACAAGATACATCTATTGATATATATATAAATTGCCAGGGCATAGGTTGGAAATATTATGTTATCCGTTAGCAGCGCAACATCTATAGATGATACCCATCTCCCACTCTATGCTTAGATATTAGGTTAGAGGATGTGTGTTCTCGGACCAACAAACTTCACAGAGAAAGAGAACTCAGATCACGACCAAGAGTCAATATTGATAAAAAGGGTTCATGGTAGAAGACAGGTTGTCCTACATAAGATGATTGTAGGATGAGAAGATTATAACTTCATCATGTTGGAATTCCAAATCTCATCTTAATGAACGGATACGATCACCCAAAGAATTTCTAAATTCAAAAGAAAGGAACAAGGCTATGACTCCATAATGAGATTGTCTTTTATTTATTCACCAATCAGTTTACCAATTAATTGACATTATACAGGTTATGACCAGTATTCCCGAATTTCCGAATTTATCTATCCAGATTAAACTCAAATTAGGAAGAAGAAAGGTCACGTAGCCAAAACAGATCATCTGACAAAGAGAAAAGAAGAGTGTCCACAGCTTCTTTAGACAAAATAACTTTTCCAAACGTTTTCAAGATATTCGCTGTACTTCAGTTTCAAATGTTAAATAGTGGACAAAGGTTACCCGAATGCAAAGCATATCCAGATTTGGGTTCAAAGAAAGAATGTGCAGGTCGCAAAAATGGGAAAAGATTTGTAATTACACCTCACAGATTGACCAAGTACATTTATAAACAACGAATAGAGTCAAGCCTTGTCTCGGGTCTGAGAATCGATATAAAATAAACAGGGCTAGTGCTACATGAAGATAACTTGACTAAATGATGGTCGCCAGCCAAGTTAGACAACAAGAATGATTCAACATTGCATTCTATTTAAAGAAGGATCATAACCAAAAACGAATTTTAAAGCTAAATCTATTTGATTAAGAATTTGAAATATCATTTCTTTTTCAAGAACTTATCTTCCCTGTATTCCTGCAAACGTGGCGGAGAGAAACATTAAAACATATAAGGTTTTACCATACATGCCTGAAAGGAATGATCGATTTCCAATAATTTTTAATTCTCTGAAGAGCCCGCTAGCTCATCACCGTTACAGCTGATGCAACTAGGATAGTAATTCTGTTAAGAGAGAGAAAGTATTGGATTTGAAGCCTCTATATTCCTTTCCGCATACAACACTTCCTCTAAACAACGTTCGAAGCAAAGGCTCAAGGCTAACACTAATGAATTGAAGAGCTAAGACGGAACCACTTCCAGACCCAGATTCCGAGCACAGAGACTGGGGTTGTTAAAAGTGAAGAGGATTAAGAATATGGTGGGAAGAATTGATAAACAACTCAATACTACTTCACTTCAGGCAATGCAAGAGAATACGTCTTTTTCCCAAAGAGAATTCCGCTACCCAACACACAGAGAGATCAAAAGTGTGAGACCCCCCATGACGAAAAAGGAAAAGATGAAAAATGGTCAGATTTTCCAAACGGTTCCAAGATTCCTTTCATCTGCCTAGTCTTGGGCGTTTCTCCACACGAGAGATGAGGTTCTAGAAGCCCACCTCAAAGACCCCAACGCCAAAGAAATTTCCTTCCAAATTTGAAGCCAACATTAATATTTACAATGTTATTTAGATATTAAAACATTAGTTCGTTCCTCTCCAAGGTTTCCAATGTTTATTTATATCATTTATTATTCAATTACATACTTCTTTTTAAATTATAAAAGATGCATATATATATATATATATTTATATATATATTTACATTGACCTAGGTAATTGAATAATTAAATTGAATTATTTACGACCAAGTTACGACTTAGATACTTGTTATACACCGACTCGAGGTAGATGATAAAATAGATCCATTGTTAACCATGTCCTCTCCCTGATGATGTTTCCCTTTCTCTCGTGGCATTGGCAATCCTGCATCCACTGACAAGGATTATGGTTAGATCGTTCTCAAACGGCCTAATAATATGCATTTAAATTTAATCTCATGATCTCATTCAACTTCTTAGCAAAATAAATAAATAAATAAAAAAGTTCGTTAGCATTATGGTTATGATAAAAGAACAACTATTCATTCCCAATGTCATAATCACATGAAAGCAGTTACTTGCAACTATCATTGTGTTCAAAATACATAACCGAACATAAAGTCTCAATTTGAGGGATGTAACAGAAATACCTTGTAGGGGGCAGATTTTTAGTTAAGACAGATCATAACAGCCTTAAGTTTTTCCTAAATCAGAAGAACCTCAATAAAAGACAACAAAAAAGGGTAAGGAAACTTCAGGGGTATGACTTTGACACTGAATATGTCAAAGGGAAAAGGAATGTAGTGGCTAATGCTCTATCTAGGAGGCCACATTTGAGTGCTATTTCAGTCATAGCAGCAAATTGGAAGGAGACGATTGAGGCTGATTATGCTAAGAATGCTTTGGCGAATAGCATTTTGGATGGAACTTTACAGGGTGATAAATACCAGGTGAAGGATGGATTAATATACTACAAGGATAGAGTATGGTTGGCTTCTAATTCTAGGGTGAGAGAGCAAATTTTTAAGGCATTTCATAATACTCCCATGGCTGGTCTGTGAGAGATTCTCATGGAAAGGAATGAAGGATGATATCTTACAGTATGTACGTGAGTGCCTAGTATGCAAACAGAACAAAAATTAGCATACTTATCCTGCTGGTTTGTTGCAGCCCCTTCCCATTCCCACTCAGAAATGGGAAAGCATATCAATGGATTTCATCACAGGGCTCCCAAAGGTGCAAGGGAAGGACAGTATATATGTAGTGGTTGATAGATTGACAAAATTTTCTCATTTTTTTGCTATATCAGCAGGGTATTCAGTAGCACAGGTGGCTGATTTGTTTTTCAGAGAGATATTCAGGCTTCACGGGACACCCAGGACAATTGTTAGTGATAGGGACAACAAGTTTATGAGCTTGTTTTGGCAGGAGTTGTTCAAATTATGTGGCACGGAGCTGACCCCTAGCACTAGCTACCACCTTCAAACTGATGGGAAAACTAAGGTGGTGAAAAAATGGGTGGAAGGGTACCTGCGAAATTATGTTTCAGGGCAGCAGAAGGCGTGGTTTAAGTGGTTGCATCTCAGAGAGTATTGCTACAATTCTACTTTTCACATATCTATTCAGATGTCACCATTCATGGCGTTATATGGTTACGAAGCTCCCAGCTTCGTTGATCTACTCTTCGGAGATTGTAGAGTGCCTAGAGCCAAAGATCTTCATGAGAGTTAGGACATAATGAGGTTTTTGAGAGAGAATATATAGCATGCCCAAAATCAACAAAAGTTATATGCTGACTAACACTGTGTTGAGCGAGTTTTTGAGGTGGGAGGCATGGTTTATGTGTGGTTGTAGCCCTACCAATAGTCCACTCTCAAGAAGAGTGGAGTAGAAAAGTTGAAGCCACGGTTTTATGGTCCTTTCAAGGTGATCAGGAGAGTTGGAGAGGTAGCATGTGAGATGGAGCTACCTGAGGATAGCAAGGTGCATAATGTGTTTCATGTTTCCCGTCTTAAGAAAGCACTTGGCCGGAATGTGGTGCCTTCTACAGAGTTGCCTCCTTTGGATGAGGAAGGCAAGTTGATATTGATTCCTGAGTCCATCGTAGAGTTGCGTGAGCGTACACTACGCAGGAGGGTCATCAAGGAGTATTTGGTGAAATGGAAAAATTTTCCAGTTGAGGATGCAACTTGGGAGAGTGAGCAGATATTGTAGCATCCAGAGTTATGATTGCTTGAGGAAAAACAAACTTGGGAAGGGCAGACTGTAATGCCCCCTTCTCGCTCCTGAGCAGTATTGAGACTCAATTAGCCTATTCCAAAGTCATGGTAGGCTAGTTGATGTGGTTAGGGGATTCAGTTGCTGCATTGATGTCAATTTGGGGTTATTTTGGAGGGGATACTATTTATAGAAGTGGTTGGGTTTCAGTGTTGTCATCTTCAGTTGGTCACGCTGTTCCCAGTGGTCTTCAGTTTTGCTCAATTATGAGCATTTGGCATCCACTTACTATTTATAGCAGTGGTATTTTTAGTAAGTCACCATTGGAGGAAAGCTGGTTCCAGGCTTGGTCAGTGGTAGCAGCATTACAATCCAGTTTCAGTTGGAGAGCCTAAGGTTGCGGATTAATATTTATTTTATTTGACCTCTTTGGC
This sequence comes from Sequoia sempervirens, assembly GCA_007258455.2. NCBI lineage: Eukaryota > Viridiplantae > Streptophyta > Pinopsida > Cupressales > Cupressaceae > Sequoia > Sequoia sempervirens. The sequence continues at coordinate 24,446 of VDFB02128739.1, forward strand.
AATTTAATAAAGTTGAAATATAAAGTTAAGTTATAACTTATGTTGAGGGGTAAGAGGGTCATCAGGAAGACCAAGGTGCCTAGTCAAATAACATGAAGTTGTTTTTAAAAGTCAATTTAAAATATAATATTTTCTTATGAAGTGGGACGCCTAAGGCAAGAAGGAAATATTTTATAGTTTTTAAAATAAAGTGACTTCAAAAGGGATGCCTATGTGAGGGAGATATTAATATGTTTTAAAAAGCTTAAAATTTTAAAAAGGTGAGAAGGGCGCCCATTTTATGAGATGAAATTGAGAAATTTTTGAAGTTCACTTTGGCCCTAATCTCTTAAAACGAAAGTTTGGCTCTCATTCTTGTTACGCAGACTTGACAACATACTGAAATGCTACTGGAACTTCTCTGGTTGCTTGGGAAACATTGTGAGGACGAAAACCCTCCATTGTTGGGCTAATTTCGGTGGTGAAATATCCACCCTAGTCAGATATTGGTGCTGGTTACAAATCTATTTCAATAGGAGCTTCACAGATTAATCTACAGAAGAAAAAAAAATGAATATTTTTCAATACTTATAGGAGTTTTTGGTGTGTGTTGGTTTGGTTTCAGTTTTGGTGTGATTTCAGGAAGTTTTGGAGTGATATTTTTGTTTTCTGGAGGTTTGCAGTCATGGACCAGAATCTGGTTTTTTATTCATAGCTTTCAAATACTTGAAGATTTCATTTTGGGCATTGTTCCATCTTGTGACTCTCTTCAGGCTGATTCCAAAGAGTCCTTGTTTTCATTTTTTAGTGGTGAGGTTGATTTTTAAGAAGGGATCAACCCCCTTGAAGAAGCCGCCCTCTTTGCAGCTCTGGTATTCATCAAGAAATCAGTCTATGAAGGGTTCAATTTGAATGCTTTGCTGTTGGTGAAACAAGTCCTTGGCGTTAGAGGCACAAGGAGATCAAAACATTGTCATTTGGTGAAGATTTGAGCCAACAAGGAGAATTCCTATTGCTGCTATTATGAGACTTCATTGTACCTAGGTCTGCAAATGAATGATGTATTTTTTCTGAATTAATTAATGAAAGAAAGTTCATGTTATGGTTGCAAATTTGTATTTTGAAGGATTATGGAAAATAGTGTTTATAGTTTTTTCAAATCTGCTCTTTGCATTTCAAAACACTTGGATACAAAACCAAACAAACATTCTCTCAAACAACAATAAACAACAACATTAGTCAGAGGTTTTCAAAAAAAAAAAACAGGGGTGCCTTATTACATCAAGCTTATCTTCAGCAACAAGAAATAGAGGCGTAGAGAAGGCAACTTGAGGAGTGTCTTGCAAGGCAGAGTGCTGCTAAGGAAGAAACACCATTTAATCTAGGTTCATCACCACTTCTTTTGTTTTATGTATTCCTTCTTCACTTTTCCCTAGCAATCAATAGAATAGGATTAGATTTTAGGTTTAGTCTGTGTTGGGTTGGATCAACACTATTGCATCTAGGTTAGAAAGGAAGCCAACCTTCTCTAGAGGTTTGATCTTATTTGTAGTGTCCTATAACTTGAGATCATTCCCATGTTTCATAGGAATGTTGAACCAACTTAAGCAAGGGTGCAATTTCAAGTGTCAATAGACCCCAATGAAGGTGGGAATAGACCATAGCATGGTTAGGACCAAGAGATTAGGTGATCTCTAAGATTGATAGAGAAAGAGAAGAGAGAAGATGATAATGAGAAGTAATTGAAAAAAACTTAGTATGAATTTGAAGCCAAAGTCCCACCTGAAGTTGAAGTCAAAGTTGGAGTTGTAGTAGAGAAAACAAATAACAAAAATTTCCACTACAAGTAATCACACAAAGGATGAATATAATAAAGCAATGGATGTAGAAAATTGTAATGTCCCTTGTCTTGCTTTGCCCTAGATTTTGCTCGTTGCTTAGGTTTAGGGTTTCCTCTTTTTCAAGTAAATGTTTTCTTTAATGAAGTGACCTTGGATTGAAATTTGCATTCACCAATTTAATAACATTTCCACATACACATATATCTGTTAGCAATAATATCTAGATATCCAAAATATAAACATAATCATAAATGTATCCACCCTGAAGTCCTTTGCCAAGCCCAAGAGATTGTATACCACAATCTTCTCTTCTCAACAACTTAGTACCTGCTTTCTCCACCGTTGTCATCCCCTCGGAAGACACTTAACCTATTGGGGATAGTTAGGGGAGCATATAAGTGGGCTAGGCCTACCACCCCTCCATGGCCTTGGTGGATTCTTAAGTGGGACCCCACCCCTCCATGGCACACCCATGCCTTCAGATTGGGTGGAACCTTAAGTGGAACTTCCACCCCTTCATGGCCCATCCTTGCCTTGGGTTCCAATGGCAGAATCTTAAGTGGGATTTTTAGGCACCACTTCCCTCACACCCTTCCTCCCAATAAGTTTGCAAACACTCAAAAGACAGTCTTAAATATATTTGCATTCATCTAGGATTAATTTCATATACAAGTCATTGCCTATAATCAATATAATACTAAGAGAAATCAATATCAATCCATAGAATTATAATCATGATAACTTTAATGAAATCTTACATCAATAATCATATAAGCATAATTAATTAGTGCATTCAATTCTGAGTTAATAAAGAAATATATATATTTTTGCATGATGTTAGTCCTTTCAAACTTTCCACTAAATGGCACATATGAATAGGAAAAAGGCAATATATAGAACTCAAAAAACAATCATATTTGTAGCAATCATAGATATTAAAGATTCCTTGCCTAGGCTTATTGTGCAGTGGTTTTGCAATTCTAAATGATTGGCTAGAACGACTTATGGGTTAAGACACAATCAATCAGAATTGGATTAGTCTCTAAGGAGAATTCGTCTATATTTCAAGAAGATTTACAGAATACAGTCACAACGTCTATCTACCCAAATATTGGTGAGCAGTTATCAAGTCAGATATTTGGAAATGCTAGAATATTACTGGCTAAGCGAAATTGTCTCACCTGGTTGTTGTATCTCTTACTTTTTCTATTGCTTATTCTCTTTCCTCTCATGTGAATTGAAGATGCAATTTCAGATCGTAACGGTCTATGTATGCATTATAGGGGGTTGGTCAGTTCTATATGAGCTTACCAACCTAGATGTATTCAGATATAATTCTCTATATTATTTCCTATTTTTATTCCTCCATTCCTTCCATTTCTTGTTACCCTTTTATATCTTTGTCTTAATAAGGGTCGTACCCCTCTTGAATAGGGATTTTCTTTTGAATGGGGAAAACCGTTAGTTAAGAGGTCTTTGCTAATGTTGATCGCTCCTCTACCTAATCACTACCAAGTAACTAGTAATTACTACGAAGGATAAAGGAACGGAAAAATATTGAGAGCCTTCGATAGTCAGAGGGTGGCGGGTGAGTAATCTCCAACTAGAGATAGACGATTGCTACAAGGTTGGTGTGGTCTGATAGTGATTCGTTGGGCATCATCAGTGAGTCTTCTAAGGACCCACGCTGAGGTAAATCACCTTCCGCATAAGCTCCAAATTCCTTGACATAAGACATGGGTCCTCCTTATTGGTGCTAGCGGCAATGATCGCC
>VDFB02128740.1:0-22736 GCA_007258455.2 Sequoia sempervirens
GATTTTATTATTAACACAAGGATTTGCACCTGAAGTTAAGCTGAAAAGCTCGATAAATCCTATGCACATGGGACTATTCTTAGGCTATGGGTATCCTATGGTGAGAATAGACCTCCAGGTTTTGGGTTGGTTCCCTTTGGATTTTCTTGTAAAACTGGTTTTTTTAATAGAGATAAAGGATAAAAGGATAAAGTAAAATAAAACAGGAAAGTAAGGTGATTCACCAATTGTCAAAAATAACTTGCGACTTTGATAAACTTACAAAAAACTCAATAAAGCTATGTGATCACAACTCAAAAACTTATGCCTACATAAATTATTCTAAGGTAAGGCTTAAACTTATGCTAAGAGTAAGGAAAACAACAATGTTTTCACAGAATCCCTAAACATGAGGCTTAAAGCACAAACTGAGACTTGCACTATGACATAATATCTTATACATTCAGCATTGAAGGAATTGATAAAATAATGAAAGGATTCAATATCATGTAACTCACAACAATTACTAAAGAACATAGAAAATAGAGAAGGAAATAAGCTTCTTTATTGAGAAATAAGAAGTATCTACATTACAAATCTGTAAATCTCACAAGAAAATGGGTTACAAAATGTGAATAATGCTCTCACAGCAATCTCCAAATCAAGAACTAGAGAAAACAAGAAAGAAGAGAAGGACTTATACAAAAGGCTCTCAAAAAAAATGTGTTGTCCTTCCTCTCCTCCAAACAAGGCATGCAACTGCCAATCAACTCCAACAAGAGTTGTCAAAGGTTGAACAACTTGGTGAGCCGTATGCAAATGAAAACCCCTCCAAATCAAGCTCAAAACTTAATGTAACAAGCTATCATATCCATCAAAACACTCATTTACTCAAGTCAAGTCAAAAGGAACTTAAACTAAAGTAGAACTCATAAATAACTGCCTCAAAACCCCTGATTTTGCTCCATATGTTGGCAAAACTTTCTCAACCTCCTCCAAGAATAAAACAAAGGCTTTAAATGCTCCATTTGATCATCATTCAATAATTTGAAATTACATTCAAATTACTTTTTATTTGCATTCATAATATCATTTATTTAAAAATGATTTATAATTCATCATTTTTAAATAAAGATTACAATTTCTTAATGTAATGCAAATAAAAAGACTTCATCATAAGATATTTTACTTTGCATTTAATAGTAACATTTATTAGAAGTGATTTATAATTTATCACTTAAAATAAAGTCTTACATTTGAATTGAAATGTAAAAATAAAAGAACTCTAATCAAATATTAAAGACTTGAATTGACTAAGTCTTTCAACATTTATCTTGCATTTTAAATAACATTTACCTAAAGTGATTTATAAATATCACTTTAAATAAAGTTTTACAAAATTTAAAATCAAAATGCAAAAAGAAGGAATTTTGAGAAAGCCATATAAATTTTGACTAAGGCTTTCATTTAAAGCATGTAAAAAGGAATTACAAGGCAAAAATCATGGCATTCATTTTTATGTGAGGAAAGTTTTTTTTAATAAAACTTAAGGCTAAAAGCCTAAGTCTACCAAGCTCTTTAGGTTTTGAAACCTAAAATGAAAGACAACATTTTCATTTTGTCACTTCATTTTGCTGTTGGGAGGCGCCGCCATCTGCAAACCCTAGCCACGTTTTTGCTGGTTTTCACTGTATTTCGAGCCATTTTTTGAAGATTCTGGAAGATTTATGGCAGAAATACGAAGGCAAATAGACTTATCTTTAAATCTAGAGAATTTTTTCTGTCTTTAAAAGCTTTTGAAAGCTATCTGGAAGATAAAATGCAGAAAACTTAAGGTAAATTCTCCATTCTGAAGATTTTGATGAATTTCCTCCATTTTCTGAAGCTTTCTAAGAACTTCTAGGCCGTGGCCATGAGTAAATTTTGATTATTCTTTTGTGAAATTTGCTTCTCTATTTTTGTGTTTCTTGTTGTGGCCACCATGAGAAAATGCTTTATTTCGAACTTTGACTGGAAACTCAGCCTTCTAAAGAAATAAATCTGCGGGCTTTTGAAAAGTTTCTCACAATGAGCTTTTCTTTTGATATTTTGCCTCTGTTAATGCTTTTCTTGTGGCCGCCATGAAGTTACTTGAACTTTTCTTAATTTCTAGAAACTTTCAAAGCATTTTTGAAAACTTATATGAAAATCTCAGGCCGCCATGGAACAATACTAAACCTCTGTGTAATTATGATTCTATTTCTTTAAAGATGCATTTGTCTGAGAAAAAAGAATGAATATCTACTCATAATCTTTTTGTAGTCTGCATTGTTCTCTTTATTTTCTTCATTTATGAAAATGAACACTTTTGTAGCTTCATTAGCATTTGATTTCTTCAGGGTATCCATTGAAATGCTGAAAATCATGATCTTTTTCTGTTGATTCTTATTATATAGAAACCATGCTGCTGTTCACTATATATATAATAAACCTTCCAAGCCCTTCGTTGGAGTTTTTTTTTAAGTTCAATGAAACTCTCTTATAAAATATCAGAATTACTAGTTTTCTATAATGGAAATCTACAGAAATTAGAAAGCTCAGAAGTTAATGTCACAAATATGTAATGCACAAGAGAATTCTTCAATGTACCTTTGTGCAAACTCTGAATTGCCCTATACAGTAACATGCAAGTGACTGCCTTTAAACAATACTGTTATCTTTCACTTGATATTGATTTACTTGTTCACTAAAGTAAGATAATTTGACTTCTTTGACAAAAACTCTGCGAATGATAAGACTGTCCTTTTGAATCTAAAAGTAATGCATTATCTCAGCTTTTGACTGTTAAGCTGATTTGATTTTCCATTTATATCAACAAATGATCTGTTCTCAATACCTTGGCTGAGTTGTTTCAAAATGAAGAAACACTCATCATTCTGTTGTATGTAATACTTTTTCCTAAAATTATTTCACAGATGCTTCTTTTAATTTGATTTTCAAAATGGAATATTTCTGCTATAACTGAAAAATGAATTTCAATTTGTTGTTCTACACTGCAAACATTCACAACATATTTTGAACACTCTGCAAAGCATATCACTATTCTTCTTTCTGCTATGAGCTGAGCTCAACCCTTGTGGGAGCCACATTTAATCCCACTCATATTGATACCCTAACAATCAGCAATGTTACGTTTCCTGTTTCTGCACATGAAACAAACAATGTTAATAAAAAGATGGATCAATGTTTCTTTCCTGGTGCTCCACTTCTCTTTTAAACTGGTGAATGATTGATAAAACGTTCATTCCATTTCTATTGGTAATGTAGGGATAAGATGAAATGTGATTCCTCATTTCTCTAACATCACCCCTCACAATTTTGTAGGTAAACTTTGGAGCTGGAGTTGAAATTGATGCTGGAGCTAAAAAAGATCAACGCAACTACGACAATGATTCGTCATTCCAGGCAATGACAAATCACCTTCTCACCTTATTGTTACATTACTTCCAGTTGTGTAATGCATGTTTTCTTTCATTCAACATTTGATTAAGAATCAAAACAGGCTACTCCCACGGCTTGTGTGGGATTACAAATCATTTTCCTCAATAAAATGAATTATTCATGGCATGTAATGGGTTCCATTATTTTTCTATTTGAGTTTGTTTGAATGATTTATGTTTATGTTATGTACTGCAATTCCTTTCTAATAATCAACACTGAAAATAAAAGTTCATTGGATAACTGGACATCAAAATTTAATACTCCATCAAATAATTCCCCCTAAACTTCATTAATTTATGCGGAAAGCAAAAATTAATAATAGTTATGCTTGCAATAGATTTGACCATATTGCTAACCAGTGTAGATCAAGAGAAAATCAATGGAATAACTGGTCTGGACAAAGAAATGTAGTGTGCTATAATTGTAACAAATCTAGTCACATTGCAAGATTTTGTAGAAGCAGGAAGGGTCTAGTAAACAAAGGGAAAAACATGCAGAAGGATGATAAGGGAAAAGGTAAAAGTTACTACGGATGAGATCAAGAAGCAAATGAAGAAGACATTGGTGAAGAAGAGTGCTTTTGATGTAGGAAATGATTCCACACCGGAATATGGCGCTGGAAATTCCTCTAGGAATTAGCTTAAGGCCTTTGGCCTAGGGGGAGCTCTCAAGAAAATCTTTTACCCCCTGTTGGTAGTTGGTATTGAAATATGGAAAATTGCAACAATTGCATTGATGATCTACAAATGTTTTGGGATCTCTTGTGGAGGAAACTTATGCAAAATTGAAGGTCCGCAAAAGAATTTTCTTTCACAGTCTATGTAAATAGGGTATCCAGAAGACCTAGGGAAAAATAATTTATTGCGATAAAATGGTTAGGTGTACGAATGATAAAAGGTTATTTATATTCTTCATTTATCACATTGCATTTTGAGAAGAAGAAATTTGGAGAGCTTTGTAAGCGAATTTTGGAGAAGATTCAAGTCTAAAGGTGATTCGGCGATCAAACCCTAATCCGACAAAAGGTATTTATCTGCAAACTTGTGAACTTGAAATTTTTTGAAATGGCTGCTCCATTGGTTGTTGATATCAAGGATAGACCCTGCCCGAAATTCAAATGGAACTTGTTCAAATCAATTGAGACAGAACCATTAGGTGCATTTTCTTCTGTTTCATATGGTGTTTTGCATATTGAATATATTAGGGCATATATTCATGCGATGTTGAGGAATTAGGAAGCTCCTAGTTGTTAAATCTATATACAAATCACATTGTGGGAGAAGATCTTTGTGTAAGGCCCAAATTTAAGACTTTGGAGGAGAAGAAGTTCACACAAATTGTGAAGTTTCCTGTATTCGATGAAAATGAATGGGTCTGATACATACTAAGTTAAGTGAATGTCGAGTTCATGTGGTTAAGTCAGCCTTTCAAAATCACAAAGGAAACTATAAGGATTGTTACTGGTCTGAATTCATCTGATGGGTTGCCGACATTGAAATCTATGAAGCACGAAACAGTCACTGAGGCAACCGATTCAGTTTTTTACAAAAGAGCCATGAAAATTAATGACATCATTGAAGTGGATGTAAGATTTTCCTCTATGGTTATTGGATATAAAATCTATCACTCCAGCCGAGATAACTCTATATCGGTACTGCAATCTGTGCAGCTTATCAAATGGTCAAGGAAAATGCAGAGTATGACCTATGTGAGTTACTCTAGAGCCAACTAATTGAAAATCTTGGCAAAATCAAGAAGGATAAGAAGAATTATTTCAAGTATGGCAATTTGTTGTTATGTCTATTCTTCTACTTCATGAATAAAATTTTAGGAGTTGGAAAAGTGCAATGGAAAAGTGATAAACATGTAGTTGTTCAAATTAGAGACATCTTGTATAGAATTGGTGACAACAAAGCAAGGAAAAATACTATCTGGGGTTACTTCAAAAGCTTTGAAAGTGAAATGCAAGCTAGGGAAAAGATTCCTACATCTATTATGGAAAAATATAAGGACACTATTTGCTTCATGGTTGACATTGATCAGCGCTTGATGGAAGAAGCAGAACCTAGAATAGTTTGGATAATGCCTATGGGATATGAAGTTGAAGAACACATTTTGGAGTTGTATGCTCAACACCTATTGAGTAAACCTCATGATCCAACAAAAGAAAGGTTTGGTACCTTTGAAGAGAAGGATACACAAGTGCATGAACAATTGAAGAAGCTTATGATAGTCTGGAAGGTGAGAAAGGAAGTTGAAGCTTTTGCAGAAAGCATGGGCATATCAGCTGAAGCAGTGAGGGAAGCTAGGAAGAAAAGAGAACAAGCTGAAGAAGGAGAGCCTACGAGAACTAAGTCTACTAGTCTCACAACATCCTCTGCCAAATCTAGATCTACAAGGAGCTATGCACTCTCATCCAGTCCTGCAAAGAAATCAAGCCCTGCAAAAGCTCAAGACAAGACATCTGGGAAAGAAGGAAAAAGGAAGAAGGATAAAAGCACAAGAGTCTATGTTGCAGTTGAAGATGATGAAGAAACTAAATTTGATGAAGAAGTCAGAGAAATCAAGCATAAGGTCATAAAGGCATCAAAAATCTCTAAGGACAAGCCCTCTAGTGAAGAGAAAGCAAAGAAAAAGGTGAAAACTGACATATCAAGTATGTTTGTAGAGGAAGTGGAAAAAGCTTTGATTAAAGATGGTAATCTCAAACCACTTTCTGAATGGTATGACACTTTTGATAGTGTTGGTTAGAGAATTCTTGAAGAATCCACAAAAAAATATTTGAATAATTTCAATATGACTCATAGAAATAATGTCTGAGTTTCCTAAGGGGCTATATGAAGTCTTGGAAATGAGGAGAGTAACTGCAAGAACTAAAGAAGAACAAATGAGAGAATGGATACTTGTTGATCTATGTCCAGTAATGTCAATAAATGAAATGAAGAAAATCCTCAATGATGCTAAAAGGGATTTTAAGAGAAAAACAAGGGTGGATAAGCTTATGATTAGACCGACTGAAGAAGTGGCAAAAGATACTGAGAAAATTCTTAAGGTAGTTCTGTTGAAGAATAGATATAATGTTGTTTCTGAAGAAATTCATGATGAAGATGTTCCATCTGGTCTAAAAATTAAAGATGTGAAAGAAGACACAATTGAGGATACTCTAAATCCTCTTGATATGCAAGATACCAAAATTCCTATGGAGACTGAAGCTCCTAAAGATGTATCAGTTGAAGAAATAGAGGTTCCTAAAGCCAAGCAAGAATCTATGATTGAAGAAAAGAAGGTTGAGGCAAAGGAGGTTACTATGGAAGCAAGAGACATTGCAAAGGTAGTAAAGGAGTTTTTAGAAGAACAACAGGAGGATTTTGACCTTGAATTAGTTGAAGGTCCTATCAACTTGGCCACTTTATCTCCTATTCATAATTTGAAGGTAGCATTGTTTACTGAGGCCAAGGCAAGGGAGGAGATATTGAAATCTCACATTGAGGACAATGAGCTGCTAAGTCGTGCATTCGGTATCTTGGAGAAGATCGTTCCCACACATGTCAAAGACTCATCCGATTCTCCATCCGGTCAGCTAAAGAAACTTATCAACTCTGTAAGTACTCACTTTGAGTCTCTTGAAAAGTCAGCTGAGGATAAGGTCCAAAAAGAATTTGATATAGACATGTTTAGTAGATTGAAGGGTATGATTGCTAATGATAAATATTTTTTAGCTACCTATGTAAAGAACATTCAAATTTCATTATCTAAGGGTGGAAATATCTATAATTCATGCTTATCATTGTCTAAATTCACTAAGGTCACTGAGAAGAAAATTGAGCATGAGAAACAATTAGCAGATATTTCTCAAGCCTTTGATCCTCTAACCATTTCTATGAGTAAGCAAGAAGGTCAAGTCATATCCCTGCTTGAAAAAATTAAAAGTTTGAAGCATGAAAATGACATAATTGTTGAAAGAGTATGTGAGCTTTGAGGACTAATTGGTCCTAAAATGGAGACAATGCTTAGTGCATTGAAGGAAGCACAAGATGCTATGGCTATTAGTGATCCGACAAATCTTGAGTCGGCAAAGATGCAATCCTATTTTTTCAGTGGTCACATGACTATTTTTTAGAGTCTCAAAAAGGGTTGGGACACTAGTTTGAGCCTATTGAAGAACAATTTTGTAGATATATTCAAGTTCATGTAAGTTAGAGAAGCATGCTTATACATATGTAGTCTATTCATAGCAATTTTGTGTAAATTTTTGTATGCAAATTCCTGCCTTTGCCATTGATGTCAAAGGGGGGGTGTGGGATAGTGAAAAATTTCATATTCATGTCAGGGGGAGTTGTGTTTTGAAGTTTTGAATATTGTAGTGTATTCATGTTGGTACTGATTCCGACACTTGGTCATTTTTCACTAAGTGTTGCCATCAATGCCAAAGGGGGAGATTGTTGGCAAGAGACACTGCACAAGTCATCTGGTGTTGTCACTGATGGAAACCCTAGTCAGTAATCCTATCCTCACTTTAGTATTTGCTCGTACTGGAAGTCAGATCGAAGATATGTGTTAACTGTTAATGTTGGAACAGAGCATCCGACAAAGTTGTGTATATTGATTCATACATAATTTCCTATTATTATTTTGTGTTGTGGATCTCAGGGAAGGTCTTTTGATGTATGATCTTTCTTATCTTTGAATCATAGAGCCTCGTATTGATTGGTGTGCAAGTTAGAAGATTCGGTTTATTTTTTTTTTGTTTAACAGAGCAAAAAGGCCGACAGGGTGATTGTAGCATGTTGTGGATCTTCAAGGAATAATTTTTGAAGGTGTTTCATGTTCGAGGATATTGTTTTGGGTCCTCACTATGTTGTGGCCAACATTGGTTGGTGCACATTGAAAACTTTTTATTGATTTGGGCCGATAGTTTGTACAAATTTTATATTTTGTTGAAGCCGACATGTAATTGATGTAATTCCTAGTCATAGATATATATATAATTGATTACTTCTATCATTTTGGTGTGTGTTGCAATGAGATGTGAAAGTTAGGAGGAATATAGATTGATTGTGCACAGTTTCACTTGCGCAGAACAAAGATTGGTGATCCGACTTAAAGCAGACACAGTTTTAAGAGTAGAATCATACAGAGTGTGAAGAATGTGATTAATGTGCTTAACGAGAACTATATTCAACCATTAGCAGATGTTATTTCGTAGTTCATCCACTCTAGATTTTCTATCTGTTTCTGTAAGGCAGTGAGTCTTCTTTTGGGCAGTAAGCCTTTTTGTTTTTGAGTAGTGAACTCTAGGAAGTGTGCCTAAATGCATGTGCATTCCCCATTTGTAAACACTTATTTTGAGTATACTCATATTGTGAATTGACCTTCACTGTGGTTTTTCCCCTAACAGGGTTTCCATGTAAAAATCCTTGTGTTATGGTGTTGTGGTTGATTGTCTTGTGTTCTTGCATCTTTCTTTTGGTTCAATGCTATAAGTGGTTTAAAGATTAGGTTAATAAAGTTAAATTTTGCAAAACACCGATTCACCCCCCCTCTCAGTGTTCCTTGATTCCAACATTTTTGGCATGCCCAGTGGGATTGAATTTCATGAGATTTAATTCACTCACTAAAGGAATTAGAGTGTCCTCCAAAACATCTTTTCATTTAGAGTAGTTCCCCAACACCATTGTGACTCTATGAGAAGATTTTTTGGTTCAAGCAGTTCAAGTTCTCTCCACCGATCATGACAAAAGCTTTTAGCATGCCTGATTGGAATTCTAATGGATTTTTGTCCATCTTTATGAGAAAGTGGTGTTTTTCTTTTCATTTTTAGCCTTAAAGAGATATTCAACAAGCACTTGGTGACTGCAATCATTTTGGGTGAGTTTGGGAGTATGCACCCATTTCCTCTAGTTGAGTAGACATCTACTCCTATTTTAAAATAATTGCAGAAAATTTCTAGCTCTCCCTATGCTTATACATGTCAAGATATTATGGGAAACCTATATCTACTCCTCCATTTCATGAAAGCACAAATTTTACGCCTCTCTACCAACAATATCAAGTTATAAATACTACTATTTTTGCTTCAAAGAGCCCTACTGTAGTAGGGTATCAATCATTTTCAAATGCTTTCCTCCCACCCACCCGTTCTCAGCCTTCTTGGCATCTTGCACCTTCTTATCAACACCCCCAATAAACTCGTTGCATTCCCAATCAACATACTTATACTCCTACTCAGCCACATAACATGAACATGGAATAGATGAGCATCAAAGATATATTGCCAAACATCCAAGAATAGTTAAGGGCCATTCACATGGAGCAAGAGTATGTTTCATAGCAGGATGAGCTCATCCATCAAATTCATGTTAACTGACAAGAGATGAAAACTTAGTGGATATATGAGCAACAATTGGAGATCCAAAGAAGGCAACACGAAGGTTTTCTTGCAAAGTAGATGGTTTCTAAGGAGGAGAAAATGAAACTATTGTTTGCTCAAGCACAAAGGCAAGAAATCTAGTCAACTTCTTATATTTTGGATAAGAATTCAAAGGAGGAGGTTCCTAAGTTCAAAATTCTAAGTTGCAAGAAAGATAAGCCTCTTGAGACTTCCAACAAGCCTCCTAGGTTCAAGGTTCCAAGTTTTAGGATTTCTCTTCCATTTCAGGAACATGTACCTATGTGGGATTAATCTATTGTTCCTCATGAGAAGCCCCCTCCAAAAGCCCAACAATCATTTCAAAGGATTCCTAATTGTTTTGTTTTCCCTAATACTATTTCACTGTATAAAGGTGGACTTGTTGTTTGGTGAGCTAGCTAGTCAGAAGAACAAAAGAGGGAGATGTTTTAGGAAGAAGAGGAGCAACTTGTTTGTGAGCTCTCATATGCTCCAAAAAATAAATGTTTTAACCTACCACAAAAAATGAAGATAACTAGTTGTAGTAGAAAAATAATGAGCAAGTGGGGAATGATGTTGAAGGAGAGGAATTGATCCTCCCATTTGATGAGAATCCTTGTTTCATTTGCAACGAGGAGAAATTACCCATGCCCACATCAATAGAAGCATCATAGCACTAGGAGTCCAAATTGATGAGTTGGAGTGAAAATGACTTCAATGTTTTGGGGAAGTAATAATTCTTAACTGCTTATGTAGCATATGAAATTCCCCATTTTGTTGAATCTTTAGCTACTTAGAGGAAGAAATATTAAAGAGTGAGGTGTTAGTAGTGGACACAATGGAAAAATTATTCCATTAGCCTAAGGTAGTTGCAGCCAGTCACCAAGAATAATAAGAAGAAATAATGATAGAGAGACGACCTGAAAAAATTTAATTGTTGATCTTAAGTGTCTCACAAGCTGAGGTATGTATTGATGAAATATGCATCAATACATGTAATTATGATGTATGTTGGTTCTATACTATTCCTAAATGTGAAAATGTTGAATATGAGGTCTTCATTCAAGATGAAGATGTGACATTTTACATTGGGGATAATGTATCGAAGTTAGAATGTTTCACATGGGACCAACATAATAAAAAATTCATTGTTGAGCAATAACTCATGTGTCAAGATAGTAATGATTTTTTTCCTCAACTTGATAGTATGCTAGAGCTCCAAAGATTTTCATTTGAAGTACATGAGGAGGATTTTCACCGTGCAAATCAACAAGCGATCTTAACATATTTTGCATCACCATGTGAGCTAGAAACTTTCTCATTTTGTTTCAATTCATGCCATGTGGATTTCAGCAGTTTTCTCCTAGACAAGTTGACCTATTCCCAAAGAGTTTCACCCTATTTGTTGTATTTTCACCCAAGGCACTATTGTTAGAGGAATTTAACACTTACATTTTATGGCTATCCCACAATGACAAAGTTTATAGTGAAGTGATTCTTCACCATGCAAGTAGTGTGTACAAATTCTTGCATATAGAAAAATGTGTTCAATGGTTGTACTTGGGTGAGAGTGCAACTATGGTCTAAGGGAGATCAACTCCTTCAAAAGGTTTGTCTTTCATAGAGGCATATTTTTGTAGCTTACAATTTTATAAAATTCATATACATATTCGTTGTTACTTTTCCAAGAGGCATTGCTATGCAATCTACATTCTCCTTAATGGAATGTATGATCTAGGTGTTTTCTCCTCCAAGTGCAAGCCTATCCGTGTGTTTTTTGGGAAGTCATATTTTTGTATTCCCCTTATGAAAAAATGCCTAGTGGACTGGTAAGGCCCCTGGATTCCATGTTAGGAAACAATCATCCCACATAAATTGCCAAAATGTTATCACTTTGTGTCTCCCCTTTTATTTCCCATTAGTTATAACTGATATGAGAAATATTAATGGGTTTATCATGCTCAAATATACCTCTAGCAATTGTATTATCCCTTTTCCAAGATTCAATCAAATACCCATTTGAAAAAAATCTCAAAATGTGGCTCAATTCCCCACTTCCTCTTTTGGTCTCGTCAAAGATTTAGGTTCAGAAAGGACATTTGGACCAAGTCCAAATTTCCATTTTCTTTCCAACTTCCCACTTCCTCTTTCAATCCCATCAGAATATCAGGTCCCAAAAGAACATTTGGACCAAGTTCAAATGTCCATTTTATTTTTGAGTCCCCACTTCCTCTTTCGGTCTCTTCAAAGTATTAGGTCCTAAAAGGAAATTTAGACCAAGTCCAAATGTCCATTTTATTTTTGAGTCCCTACTTCCCCTTTTAGTCTTGTCAAGGTATCGGTTCCCAAAAGGAATTTTATTTCTGAGTATCTACTTCCTCTTTTGATCACGTCAGAGTATCGAGTTTCGAAAGGACATTTGGACCAAGCTCAAATGTCCATTTTCTTTCTAAGTCCCCACTTCCTCTTTTGGTCTCATTGAAGTATCAAATCCCATAAGGAAATTTTCCAAATTTCCATTTTATTTCTGAGTCCTCACTTCTTCTTTCAGTCTTGTCAAAGTATCAAGTTTCAAAAGGAAATTTGGACCAAGTCCACATGTCCACTTTCTTTCTAAGTCTCCACTTCCTCTTTTCATCTTGTTAGAGTTTCAGGTCTTGAAGGCACATTTGGACTAAGTCCAAATTTCTAGATCCATTTGATTCCCCATTCCCATCACCTTTGTTCTTGTCAATACTTCGAACCCCATGAGGAATTTTGAATAAATCTATCAAATTTTCAAATTTTGACCCCAAAATTGCCATTAATGTTGTAGCAATTTCCCCAACTATCATATCTGATTCTTTGAGCTATAGGAATTATTTTAAATATAATTTTTACTAACTCCAAGTAGATAAAATGATGCTCATGCTTTATTTATTGTTTAGAGACTAATTTTAGGGTAAGTGCACCAAGATGGTTTACAAAAAGGGGGTCAAAAGTTGCCACTTTTATTCTGAAATTAGCTAAACCTAAACTTGGAGGAGTAATTTGAATTCATGCAGTTTCTTAAACTACTAAAGTTTTTCAAAAATGGATAAGATTAACAGGATCAAATTCTTCACACACACAAAATTGTTCCTGCTTTTAAAAAAAAATAACATACTGTCTGGCGTGTGCCCCACTTTTTTTAGTTGCATTTAGCATTTTCAAAAACCCATTGGTAGAAACATAGTTAAGAGTGAGTACTAGAAGTTGTATATTTTTTTAATAATTTTTTATTGAGTACTTTTTTTATGATTTTTCAAAGTGGATGCATCTTGAAAATTGCATCACTGAGCGTGCACGTCACATAACTTGCACCAAAATAATTGAAAATGGGTTATTTTTCTAATGTCTAAAGAAGAAGTGTAGAAAAATATTATATATTTTTTTTCAAATTTGGACAAGTAGGTCAAAAGTTATTAAAAAAGTCAATACATGTGTCTTTGATAACTATGGAAATATTAGTGAAAGAAATTAAAAATTAAAAATGCTAATACAGTTAAAATCTCAAAAACAATATATGGTTACAAAGCTTAGAAGACGTGTGAAATTATGGTGGTAATTTTACTAAGATTTGATTTATAATGTGTAAACTCGATGATGAGCAAGTTGAAAAATGAGAATGGATGAGAAAATCACGTGAAAATGAGGCAAATGAACCATCCAAACCTAAGACTTGTCATCTAAGCCTAAGTATAAGAAAAAATGCATACATGTTTTGTCCAAGACAAAATGCATACGTGATTTGTGCAAGATAAAACATGTATGTGTTTTGTGCAAGACAAAACGTGTACATATTTTGTGCAAGAAAAAACATGTACATATTTTGTGCAAGACAAAACGTGTACATATAAATTGTGCAAGACAAAACGTGTACATATTTTGTACAAGAAAAAATGTGTACATATTTTGTGCAAGAAAAAGTGTACATATTTTGTGCAAGACAAAATGTGTATGTTTTTTGTCAAGCCAAAACGTGTGTGTGTTTTGTGCAGGCCAAAACACGTACGTGTTTTGTAAAATTATAGGTAAACAAATAAAGAAAATAAATTATTTGTTGGTTCATGAATCATGTAAAGACAATTAAATTATTGAAGAGGGGATAAAACAAAAATCACCAAGTATCTTATTTTAGAGTAAATTAGTATAGTCGACATTACAATCTATATATTTAAAATTAAAATTGGGAAATTATGTATTTATGTATGCGAAGGAAAATCAACACAATCTCAATTTTGAATTTAAGTACCACTATTGTTATCTAAAATCTATTGTTACTTTCTCACTTTGATAATATATTGTAAACATTAAATTGTAAATCAAACAAGATAGTAATTGGTTATTATAAGCATTATAAGTGTGTGTTCAATTAGCTTTATTTTTTGCAATCTAGGAGGAGTTATAAGGTTTAGGTTTGAGGGTATAGGAACCTTGAGGGTTGAAGGTATAAGGATTAAGGTAGAGTGTATAGGTTTTACGACCTAGGGTTGAGTGTAGGGTTTAGAGTTGAGGGTATTATATAAAATATAGTGTATATGGTCAAGAGTTCATCCCCTAGGCTTTAGGGCCTAGGGTTAATGGATATGGTTTAGGGTTGAGTGTATATGGTTGAGGGTTTATTATATAGGCCTTAGGGTCCAAGGTCAAGAGGGATAGGGTTTAGGGTCATGAGGGTATATGGTATAGGGTTGAGGATTTAGGGTTTAGCCTATATGATTTAAGGCCTAGGGTAGAGAGATAGTGTTTAGGGTTGAGGGTATAGGGTTGATTATATGGTTAAGGGTTTAACCTATTGGTTTTAGTTCCTAGGGTTGAGGGATAAAATTTAGGGAGTTGATAATATAAGGTATAGGGTGTAGACTTTAGTTCCCTAGAACTACCTCTCTTTATCTAACCTCTCTCTCTCTCTACGGTTTAGGATTGAAGAATAGGGTTGTGGGTTGTGGGTATAGAGCTTAAAGTTATGGGTATATAGTTTAGGGTTAGTGAATAGGGTTTTGGTAAGTTAAATCTATATTTGAACCATCAATTTTTTGGGTGCTACGAACTTCTCTTGCTCTCTTAGGGCTTTTCACCTAAAAGGAGAGAGATAGGCCCAAAAATTGAGGTGGTTCACTCAAACTAATGCATGTATGATGGAATTATTCCTAAATGAAATGATCTAGGTGCAGAAAAGTGATAAAATTGATTGATTATTTATGCAAAGCCTAAAAAATATGAAGTGTTTGAAAACACAGTGTGATATGCAAAAATGAAGTAGAAACATGCACAAATGAACTCAAAACTTAATGAAACAAAATAGAGTGAACCTAGAGATGAAATGTTGATGCTAGAAGGTTCTGGAATCTGACAGAAATCACTATTGATGACTAGTGGGACTCATTCACCAGTAATGGTGAATCAGTCCTACTTCTGGTAAACTTTGATGAAACTAGTTTCTGACTGTCGGGAATTGAATTTTGATGAAATCACATTTTCCAACCTGGAAGTGGAACTCACTTTCCATTGATAGTGAATAAGTCCTCCAAAAAATTTCAAATTCAAGAGTCAACTATGTGGTTCCATATCTGCCCTTGTCTTCTTGTCGAGTTGACAAAACCAAATTTATAGAAAATAGGTTGAATGTTGTCTCTAAGCTTAAATTAGGGTTTAGTTGACTTGAATAGCTTTGATGACTTTTTGACCACTTTTCAACACCTATCTCTTTGACAAATCTTCCCATAAGACCAAATCCTTGTTGTTGAAGTTTGCAGATGTGCCAATGGCTGCTCCAAGATCCTTGATAATTGCTTGATTGAATGATGATATGATGCTTAAGTGGACGAATGAGATTGAATGCAAGGATGAAATAATTGAATAAATTAGGAGTAAAAATGGATAGAAAAACACTTATTTATACACTTATGCCATAATTACCCAAAAATACATCGCGGGCCGACATAAGGTCTTAATGAATAAAAACCCAAAGGAAATTTGAATTTATTTTGAATTTGTGCCAAGAGGGACTCATTCGCCACCCATGGTGAATGGGTCCCCCTCTAGGCTTGCAAGTGGGTGTCGGGAATTAAGTTGCTTTTAATGATGTTTGTTGGGTTTGTATTCAAAAACACACTTAATTAAGGCCTATAAGTGCATAAAGGGGAAAAATAAAGCATAAGAAAGGTGTAATTGGTGTTGACAAGCCTAGAAAAGTGTGAAAGCTTGTTACAAGACTTTACAACACTTTGAAATAGGACTTGATAAGGGATAAAAAGGGAATATTTAGATGAATTATAATACGAAGAGTCTAGAAAAGTGTAGAAATGTGTTACAAAACTTCACAAAACCTTCACAAGACATCATAATTTGAATATTCAGGACCTAATGTGAATGCATAAGTTACATTGCAACATTTAAATCTAAGAAAAATAAGTCAAGCATCATAGGAAAAAGACCTAAATGACCATGAAAATGAACAAGATCCATTTTTCTATGGTACATTTAGCCCCCACTTTAGTGAGAGGATGAACTTGCTTCAAACTCACACTAAAGTAGCCATGCATATCGAGATGGATCCAAATGCACTTATGCTAGCAAGATGGAATGACAATGATCAAGAGGGATGATCAAGCCCCCAAGATGAAGATCCTATGGAAAACTAAACATAAGAATAAAGGAACACACCTGTGAAAGAGAAAAAGAAAAAGGAAAGGAAAATTCGGATCAAGCTTCAATCGTTTGTTCAACTAGTTGTGAATCAAATGTAGGCTGTTTGTCTAAAAAAGAAAATGTGTACTCACTCTGGGGCGATGAAACTCATGGTTGTCAGTCGGGTGAGAAGGCCCAAAAGGTGAGAAACATACGCTCGGCTGGTATGTACTCACAAACACATAGGTGGCTATGGGGAAATTCGTACCTTAGAATGGGCTTCCCGCTCAACCATACTAAATTTATACCTCCTTATAACTTTAATAAAGTGCCACAAAGGAAAATTTTGATTTGTGCTTCATGAGACAAGCAAATATTTGTATGCTTAGAACTCATGAACAAGCAGGATGACAAGCATGCAAGTTGTGTCATGTAAGGTGTCCATGTGAATGTAAAAATGTAATTGTAAAAGAAATGTTCAAATGAGTCTAGTTTAGTTCATACAAGGTCTATAACTTAGGGAAAATTGTGTCTAATGTCTCCAAGAGAGGACCATTCAAAGAATAGAATGTTCCCAACTTAGGGGATGTAGTGCATTGCATCAGGCCACCAAGAGGAATGCAATATGCTAAGATAGATCACGCTTATGAAGGACACTACACCCAATTTCATCCACAAAGTGACAAACACATCGTATAAAGTAACAAAGTTGCACTGAGAACCAAGAATGCAAATGAATTTAATGCCAATGTATGCCCCCACTTTAAAGGAATTTCTACGCACTGTTTTGTGAGCAATTACTTTAAAGTAGCAAAGGAAAAATGTAAAAAGAAACAAGACATGAGAGCCAACTTGGAAATCCCCTATGCCAAGTCATATGTTTCTGAGTAAGGCTTTGTCATGCAAATGAAAAAGGAACAAAAGAAAGAGGGGTTTCCCCCAAAAAGGAACATACCAAACACATAAGGTATCTATGGATTTTGGGTCAGTATGTTCGTTCCTGCAATGTTATGATTAAAGAGCTTATAATTGTCATCATTCCCCAAATACATAGAACTGGAAGAATGACACAAAGAGAGTGAAAAAAAAAGAAAAAGAGAGTCAGTTTTGGGTCAACATGGAAGAGAAATTGTAGTCTCAACACTTTGCATCATCCCCAAAAGGAGAAACAGAAGAGAAAAGAAAATGAAAAGGAAAAAGAAAAGAAAAAGCTTTTGGGTCAACATGAAGGAGACACTTCGGTCTCAATGCCTTGCGTCATCCCCAAAAGGAAAACACAAGAAAAGACAAAGTAAAAGGAAAAGGGACCAATTGGGTCAACATGGAAGAGACATAGGATGTCTCAACGCTTTGTGTCATCCCCAAAAGGAAAAAACAAGCAAATGGAAAAGAAAATATAAAGTACGACATATAGAAGAATGTAGGTACAAATAGAGGAAGTGCACAAAGAGAGAGGACATCAAACGCACATTACAGGGGAACACAATATGCACATGCAATCACACCAAAGAAAAGAAAAAGAAAAAGGAAAGTGTAAAAAGGATATTAATGCAAATGCAATTCAACCATCTAACAAGTCATCCACCTCCCAATCATGTTCAGTGTATTGTGAGGGTGGTTGACTATCCAAAGGGAGAATTGCAAGTGCCGAACTAGGGGAAGTACTAGGTTCCTCACTTGGTGTAGGAGGTTTGTCATTTAAGCTCATGGAAGAGGAAAATAAAGAATTTAGATCATTATGCCCCTCTTCATCTATTTTAGAGATCTCCTCATCATCAACATCATCAAGACTAATGACAACAGAAGGACGGATGGTAATTTCCAATGAAGGATGTATCAGGAGTTGTGGTTTTTGTATCAGATTGTTTTGTTGTGATGGTTGCAATGTACTATCATGTGGAAGGTCAAGAGGAGGAGGGTGGCTAAGTATTGCTTCTGTCAAAGGTGGAGGTTGATTTTCTTTTTTTTCTTCTGTCTGTAACTAACAATCAAGGAAACGACGATGATGCCTACACTCTTGAGCACCGCGGTTTCATTCGATTCTATTTTGAAGTTGTGTAGGTGTAAGAGCAGTTTGATCCACCATAGAATCCTTATCTTCCTGAGGAGGAGGAATGGAAGGAACCAAAGGAAAATGGTCAATCACTTTTTCCTTGGCTTTATAAACTTGTTTAATGCGAGGCATGATGGGGTTGGTTTCATTATCTGTTGGATGTTTAGATGATGAAGGTGAAGTTTTTATTGTTGGTTGTTCATGAGGTTGCATTGTTTGTTCAAGTTTGGATTCAGGTTGAAACAAGGTCTCATCTAGGATAGGAGTAATGGAAGTGGATGGGGACATGTGGCAAAGATACAATTCAGCTATTCGTTTGGCTTTGAACTTTTGATAGGAAATGAAAAAGAAGTCCTTGTGAGGGGTGATGGGTTCCATAGGTTAAGGCCAAAAGGTTTCTAAGGAAAAATTACCTTTAGAAGACAATGGATTAAAACCACTATGGTGTACAATAAATATCCCATTGTCAAGTGGAAACTTCAAACATTTGTGAACAACTGAAGGGACAACTTTCATCGAGAGAAGCCAAGGATGACCTAGCTGCAAATGAAACTGATTTGACTGTGGAATGATAGAGAAGGTTATGTCTAATGTTTTAGGTCTTATTTGTAATGGGAGTACGATCGATCTGATCGTAGGGCATGCAAAACCAATATGTGTTTTAATCCATGCTATTGGTTTGTCATAATCATCTTGATAAAGATCATGTAATACTAAAAATTCTTCCATGATCACATTCTCACCACAGGTGGGATCTATTACTATCCCATTGGTGAACTAATCATAGATGCATTCAGCTATGTAAAGAGGACCATTAGGAATATTTTTAAATATATCGTGAGAGGAAAAAGTAATATCAAGAGATTTTGTAGGTTGGCCCTTATGATGGATAATGTCTATCGTTCCTACCATTTCATCAATAGGATTAACATGGGTAACATTTAGAGTAAGATCATGTTGTTCAATATTTGTATCAACATTCATCACATCAATGTTTGAAGGTTCACTAGCTTTGACAAATGAAACATTGTGTTTAGGCATTGGGTTCGTAAAAATTTACAAATTTTGGTTGGGTGAGGCAACAGATGGATTGCCTTTATCATCAATATTTGAAACGAATAGATGGCCAGAATCAATGAGGTCTTGCACTAGGTGTTTGAGACGCTTGCATTGTTCTGTGTCATGTCCATTTTGGTGATGAAAATGGAAACAAGCATTTAGTTTAAAGGTGGGGTGTAAAGGTAGGATCAAATGGTTTGATTGTAGGAAAAGTGATCATATGTTGTTCTAGTTGTTGAGTCATTGTGTTATGGAGGGTATCAGGTAAAGGGGTAAATTGTCTCTTCAAGTCCCCATAGGTAAAGGGCAGGGCTGCTTTAGTGACTGCCACCTGATTATGAACGGGTTGAGTTGGTTGTGGATGAGGGGGATTGAACTGTAAGAAGCCTTTGTTTTTTTTTATAAAGTTTTGTGAGTTGTTTTGGTTTCTTTTTTCAAACTTCTCAACTCGGCTATAAGTGGACTTTGAATCACAACTAATAACCGAGTTGTGGTAGTCACAAAGGGCTATGCATAAATGCATGAAAGAAGGAAATTTCATCATGGTCAACTTATCCTGAATTTGAGTTTGCAAGTTTTCGATAAACATCTTTTGGAGATGTGAATCAAGAACCTTGACATCTACTTGAGCATACAATGACTGATAATGTGAAATGAAATCAGTTACTTTTTCATTCACATTTTGTTTACACCTCATTAAATCATCCATTGTCTTTTTGGAAGTCACATGGACTTGTAAATGACTTATAAAGGCATCAAAAATTTCATTAAATGATCGAATTTAATGATTGGGTAAGTTTGAAAACCACTCCAAGGTAGTGTCCTTTAAGGTTCTAGGAAACAATTTAGCTAACAGTTTATAGTCAAGGAAAAAATCACTACATAAGGTTGTATAGGCATTGACATGATTAGTAGGGTCTCCTTTACCTCCATACTTCTCAAACCTAGGCATCTCAATTCCTTGTGACGTCGGTGTTATTAATATTTCTAAAGATAATGGGATACTATGAACATAGTATGTGGGTGGTGCAGTTTGATTTTGGTTAATGGTGGATATTTTTTGTTGCATGGAAGAAACAGTGTGAAAGAGTTGTGTAATAAGAGGGTCAGTGTAAGTGGTATGAGGTGGAAGAGAGAATGGTGATGGAGTGTATGTAATGTTAGAAGTGAAGGGGACACTAAGAGGGGTGAAGGTGGTGGAGGATGGAACATTTGATGCCACAAAAGAACTAGGAATGCAAGTTGGGATAGTGCAAGAAGGAGTCACATGACTAACCTATTGCATGGTTGTTGTAACTTGAGGAGTGGTATAGGTGGGTATGGATGCTAAGGTTGAAGGAGGAGGAATGTAAGATCCTCCTTGGCTAACCACAATTTTTGCTAGTTGGGAAGTGGAAGGAACATGTTTGTTGTATATCTCAGCAATTCTTTTCATAATTTTAAGCCATTGTCACTTTCAATCAAGTGATGAAGGTTGTCTATGGCAGGTATTATAGTGGTGGAAATGTTTTCAAGACATAAGTATTATTGCAAATGTGCAAAGTCCTCATGAATACTAATGACTTTATCTTGCGGAATTTGATTAGTTTGTGTGTCAACATGCATTGTATGTGAAGGTAAAGGTGTACTAGTGGTAGTTTCCATGCCTAATGCACCATTTTCCATACTAGGAGTATGAGCTTGAGACAACCCAAGGTCCACAACAAATGTGTTATCGCGGGATTCCATGAGTCGGGAACTTCTTCTCACTAAAGTATTATCAATAGGGAACCAAACACTCATACAAATACCACAAGAGGTGGGGTGAATGCAAATGCAATGCAATATGGGAATAATAAAATTCAAATAATAGAAATTTTGTAAAATGAAACAGGAAGGCAATAACAGAAAACAAAAATGCAGAAATTACTGTGAAAATGATAGAAATTGTTGTGCAGAAAGTGCAACTGGACTAATTCGCCCAGGGTGGCGAATGAGTCCAGGGGTGGATATTTTTGTGTCTTTTCAAAAAATTTAAAGTGATTTTTGTGCTTTTCTGATGAAAATGCAGAATTTGAGTTTTTGTAATGTTTTGAAGTGCAAAAATGAGATCTATATGAGATATTCACTAATGAAATGTTGTAAATCCTAGGATGCAAAAACAATGCAAAGACTAATGAAAAAACTAATGCTATGAGTTCTAGGATGTAAATGAAATGCAAATTAGAAAGATGATGTTCAATATGCAGGTTCACCAAAATGAACCATCTATTTTTTGGGTGCTATGAACTTCTCTTGCTCTCTTAGGTTTTTTCACCTAAAAGGAGAGAGATAGGCCCAAAAACTAAGGTGGTTCACTCAAACTAATGCATTTATGATAGAATTATGCCTAAATGCAATGATCTAGATGCAGCAGAGTGATAAAATTGATTGATTATTTATGCAAAACCTAAGAAATATGAATTGTTTGAAAACATGATGTGATATGCAGAAATGAACTAGAAACATGCACAAATGAACTCAAAACTTAATGAAACAAAACATAGTGCACCTGGAGATGAAATGATGATGCTGGAAGGTTCTAGAATCTGACAGAAATCACTGTTGATGACCAATGGGACTCATTCGCCACTGATGGCGAATCAACCCTACTTCTGGTAAACTTTGTTGAAACTGGTTTTCGATTGTCGGGAATTGAATTTTGATGAAATCACATTTTCCAACCTGGTAGTGGGACTCCTTCACCAATGATGGTGAATCAGTCCTCCTCCAAAAATATGAAAATTTAGGAGTCAACATTGTGTGTCTAGATCTGCACTTGTCTTCTTGTTGGGTTGATGGAACCAAATCTGTAGAAAAGGGGTTGAATGTTGTCTCCAAGCTTGAATTAGGATTTAGTTGACTTGAATAGATTTGATGACTTGTTGACCACTTTTCAACACCTATCTCTTTGAAAAATCTTCCTACAAGACCAAATCCTTGTTGTTGAAGTTTGAAGATGTGTCAGTGCCTGCTCCAAGATGCTTGATAATTGCTTGATTGAATGATGCTATGATGCTTAAGTGGATGAATGAGATTTAATGAAAGAATGAAATAATTAAATAAATTAGGAATAAAAATGGATAAAAAACACTTATTTATACACAC
>VDFB02128741.1:0-22343 GCA_007258455.2 Sequoia sempervirens
TGAGTTGCAAGAGTGCCAAAAGAAATAATGAAATCTATCTTTTCTTGCATTTTCTTTCAATGTATAATGTCAAAGATATGCTACAAGATTGTCGTGTTGACAGTGGAATCTCTACTCAAATCATCGCCAACTTGGAGATTCAATGCAAAAAAATAGGGGTCATCTCAATATATCTATGTTTTTGACATTCCATGGTACTATTCACAGTGAAGCAAATATGCATGATAACCATACTAATCTCACAGGAGCATGTGCATATGATAGTCATTATGGATCTTAATGAACATTTTTAGTTACAAATATGACTAACATTCCAATGTTGCATTTAGAAATACAAATACCTTGTCATGATAGCACTTAAGCATGATGAATCAAAGAGAGGAAATGCAAGCAAAAAAAATGTTGTTTAAAGGCATTCAGGAAGGCTGTGATTATTGAGAAGGGTGAAGCCTTTGACATTCTACAGAAAAGGCTTGTAAGAAATCATAGAGGAGAGTTCAGAATAATGGAGAAGTAGAACATAATGTATCTTTCCTTCATATAAAAAATAAATGCCTACAGGTGGTTTCACTTATTCTGAAAACTATGTCTTACTTTAGACCCATACTATGCAATGGAATTGAATCATGTAGCAAATCATTTTTTCATAAGGAAAATATAGTGAAATGAAATTAAAAAAAAACCAGTTGTTTCTTCATGGTCGCAGCCTAAAAAGGAGGTTTTCTTCACAAAAAGAAAGAACCCACTTAGGGTTTTGAATGCAATTCAAATATAGAGAATGGTGAAGTGTTTTTCCTCCATTTATGTGCAAAATGTTATTTTTTTGAGGAAATGCAAGTCCCATTGAGGGTTTTGTGTAGAAGGCACGAGTTCTAGAAAGACGCAAATGAGAAAAATATAAAAATCCTTTTCTCTTTCATGACTATGTAAGATTTAAAATACCCAGATAAAGAATGGAGCTCTTTTAGGAATGTTCAAAATTCGCCAAGATCCAACTCATTTCCTCATGGCCGCAATCTGAAGAAATGGTTTTCTTCAAAAATGACAAGAACCCATTTGGGGTTTTGCAATAAAATTGTAGATTCAAAGATGATAAAACAAAAGAATGGAGTTCTTTTTTAGAATGTTCAGAATGCAAAAACCCTAGTCACTTCTTCATGGCCGCGACCTAAAATATCATTCTTCTTCAAAAGGAAAAAAACCCATCTTGGGTTTGTTTATAAGATTCAGATATAGAGGAGAAAACTAGACTCTTTTGCATCATTTTTTTTGGCATGGAGAAGAGCTCGAGTTTGAGCTTTTATTCACTAAAACAGAAAGGAGAAATCAAGATATGAATCTGGTTGGAGCTTACCTGAGCTTGAGCTTCACTCTCATTGAATGAGCAAGTTATTAATACCACTGTCGAGCTTCAAAAAACCTCAATTATGGTGGCTGAGAATAAAATAGACCCACAAAGAAAATAAAGCAACAAAATTTGCATCAAAAAATGCTTATGGCCACGGCCTTGATACGTGAAATGGCCAAAAAAATGGAGAAAAAGTGAGATTTCTACTTAAAAGAATCTTTACCTCTCTTTTTCCAATATTTTGTACAAGAATTTGTCAAGAATTGGGCCAGAAAAACCATCTACATAATCTCATCAAAACCCCATGGCGGCAAAGCAACTCTCCAGAAATCTCAAACAAAAATGAATGTGCTTTTTACATTTTCCCATGGTTTTGTGTTAGGGTTAGAAACCCTATTGAAGGTCGACCAAGGTATTTTTACCTTTAAAAAAAAAAATCCAAACACAACTAATGCTACATGGGCTTGGAGTTAAAGTCTTATGCCTTAGGCAATTTTTCCCTTATGTTGCATTTTCAAGGCTTAGGCAATTTTTGCCTTGTATTCATTTTGAAAACCACATGTGCCTTGGTGTTTTTTCATTGTGTTTTGAAAAATTCAAAGTCTTCCAAAGACTTAGGAGTTGCCTTATGACCTCTCACATAGGCCGAACCATTGATCATTTTTGCATATATTTGAAAATATGAAATGTTGACCAAGTGATGATGGTAAATCACTTTTGTCAATATGGCTTTTAAAATGCAAAAATTAGGATGAATTAGATCTTATCAATTCCTTGGGAGTTTTGAGTTGGCTTAAATGTTTTTACAAGCATTTGGATTTTATCATTATTTTTGCATTTATTCAAATTGTAAGACATTATTTAAGTGATTTAATTCAAAATGTTATCTCATAATGCAAAATGTTGATGTAATTCAAGGTGGTGGGGCCTCTTATTCTGCATTCTCATTTTGAAATGTAAAATAATTTGGTTTAGTGATGTTATTATGAATCACTTAATCAAATTATTATTTTAAATGCAAAATAGAGTCTTGTGCTTTTGCAAAAGCACCAAAAGTGTGGGTCAAATAGGTTGAAGACATGTGTGGGAAAAAGTGATGACTTGCCAACATGAAGAAAGTGTGGGAGGTTGTCTTTGACTATTTTTGGAGGGAATGGGCTATTTGGAGGTAGTTTTGTCACATTTTTAGTGTGACTATGGTCTTGGCTTGACCTTGCTTCATGTGGAGGACAGTTTGGAGTGATTTTAGAAGGTTCTTTCTGGCCTTTTCTGTTGCATTTGACCAGAACCTTCTAGATGGACTTGTGTGAGGGATTTTTTTGAATTTTTGCTTAAGTAACTTCAAACTGTATTGTCGAAGTCAGTTCTTTCTTTCCAATAGAGTGATAGCTTAATTTCTGGAGTTGTCTTTTTTTTAGTGTAATTAATTAATTAATTATTAAACTAGCATAAGTTAACTTAGGTCATGCAACATTTAGTCCTAGATTAGATTTTAATAAATCATTTAATAAATGGGCTCTATAGTCTCTCTATTTCCTCCCTATGGGGGGGAATTTATTGTATTTTATCCATGTGATGGATGGTGTACTTGGGGGGTATTTGGGAGTCCTCCATCCTTCCCATCCTATCTCACTTTTTTGCATTTTCATCTCCTTTTTGGAGAGGGGTTTTGTTCCCACTAGGTTTTCCCCTTTTCTCCGATTGTGGGAGATTTTTTTGCATCCTCTTCATGTACATGGGTACCTAACATGGCCTCGTAATTGGGACCCATCATCTTCTTGCATAATCATTGCATTTTCCCTCCCTAAGTTGAACTTATGGGGGGTGTTAGTGTAATTAATTAATTAATTATTACACTAGCATAAGTTAACTTAGGTCATGCATCATTTAGTCCTAGGTTAGATTTTAATAAATCATTTAATGAATGGGATAATATTCCCTTCCTTGTTTGTAGGGATAAGATTCCTTCTAGAAGATGAGTTGTCCTTCTAGAACTTATCTCAACATTTAATAATTTCCTAGATAGGGTTCGCATGTTGCCACATGTTGTTAGATCATGACACTTGGCAACATCTCATGCATCTTAGGTTTTCATTCTTGCCTATATAATCAGGCAACTTGTACATTTGTAATCAAATCCAATCTCATAATGTAGATCAATAATAGAATCTCCATTGTGCATTCCTAGTTGCAACACTTTCTATGTGGTTGATTATCTTTCCTGGCAAAGGTCCTCCATTGAAGACTGCAGCTTCAGGGACCCTGTACATCCATAATCTCAACACTTTTTAGCAGAAGTAGGATTGTAACTCAGAGATAGATTTGTATACCAGTGAGTACCTTGAATCAATAATATTGAATATTTTCCTTCCATTTCATTTTTTATTGTGTGCATTTAGTGGTTGATCAGATTACTTGTGAAATTTAGTTTTTCCTTGTAGTCTTGTCTCATTGTTAGGCACCTATTTAGCAGAAAAGTGTATTGTTGCAGGTTATAAGTTGTGTTAGTAAATGCAAATGCTTATATTTGTGAAATATTTTCCTTCTAAGAGTTCAACTGAAAAACCTCCTTATAAATATCTTATGCAAGAATGCATACAAAAAATGAGTTGTGTAAACCAGGTTTTGTCATTGTTTTGAATGTGTGTAAGTTGTTTGTAGGTCTTAGTTTTTTGGTGTATCACCCTTTGAAGTTTCAGTTAAGTTTCATTTTCAAGTATCCTTTTTCTCTTTCCTGAAGAAATAATTAGTTTAGGTGACATCAAAAGGGGAGCCAACCCATAATATGGAGGTCTACTTTCATGATAGGATACCCACAGCCTGAAAGTAGTCCCATGTTACTCCAAATTTGTTGAGTTCTTTCACAACTTGGCAAAGAGGTGCAAATTTGGATTTCTAACAATTTTGGCACACCTGGTGGGATAGTTCTAATTAAGACAGATTAGAGAAATACATGTGTTTGCTAGTTTTGATATGCAACCAGCATTTTTCCAACCTTTGAAAGGTCAATATCAGCATATCCGATGACTCTGAGTGTGGAAATTAGCAGAAAACCAGTGTTGTAATAGCTTATGAAAAAAACTCAAATAAGAGGAAGCTTTGTCCCCTTTGATTACCTATAGTTGCAACCACCTAGGAGAAGATGCAGACCAACAAAGAAAGTTTTTGTTTCATCAAGAAAAACCATTTCAACTCCACCTGTAATAAGATTTGCAAGTCCTCCTGTGAGGTAGCAAACCTTGGTGCCACCAATGGCAGTTCCAAGGAATCAAGTTTTTGTCACTTTTGATGGAGGCAGCCTGCTGCAATTAGCCCAACATGATGATATTCCCATGGTTTCCCTTAAGAGTGTCCCATATTTTTCAGGTAAGGATCAAACCACACCAATTAAACACATCAAAGATATATCAAATCTATGTTTAGTGCATCATATAACACAAGAGAATGTTGATTTGAGGTTGCTAGTAGCATCGTTTAGGGGGAAGGCACTCCAATGGTTTAGGAGTTTAACAGTCAACTCCATTAGAACATGGGATGAGTTGGGAGAAGTGTTATGCAAGCAGTTTGAGGACAAATATGACAACTTGTCATTAATGGAGCAGCTGACCCATATCAAAAGAGTTCCCCATGAGCGGATGACAGACTTCAACTTTCGTTTCCAAAAAACAAGGGTTAAAATTTTTGAAAACACAAGGCCTCTAGCTGATTATGCATTTCTTTATTTTTTAAGAGCCTTAAATAGTGAAGTTGTTGTTTTGATATAGTCAATGGGTGGAACCACATTACCATTGTCTTATGATATAGTTGTAAGGGCTGAAAATACCCTCATACAAGCTGGAAGAATTGCTCCTAGGCCTCCTATGCCCTTTTTCCCTGATATATAGTCTCCTATGACTTTTCCAACACCTCAAATAGCCCCTTTACCAGCTGTTGTTAGCCAAGAAATTGTTGTCCAAGGACCATCTCAGGAATTACAAGAGATAAAGAGCAGTTAGCAAAAAATTGAGAATCTACTTCAGACTTTTGGAAATGAACTTGTGAGCATCAAAAAGTAGCAATTTCAAGGTTTTAAACCTTACCAGCCTCAAAACCAAGGTCAAAGTTAGCCATATCAAGCTAACAATTAGCCATATCAAGGAAATTTTCAAGGTGCAAGGAAAAATATGAATCAAAGGCCTTTTTAGCCATACAATCCAGTCCCAATTAGTGCACCTAGAGACATTGTACCTGTTCAGAATAACCTTACAGTAGAATATGAGTGGTGTTATCCCTGCAACCAGGCCCATAATCAAACTACATATTCAAATGGGGTCATCAATCAAGCATTGATGGTTCAAAATGTTTCAAGTGTGCAAAACATGTCTAATGGTGAATCTTCACAACAACATGATCTCCTTCCAAGTGACACAACTCTCCTAAATTGGAAAGGAGAGGAATTTTGTGGAGTAAACAGTGATAGTTCTCCAATAGCAGCCAACACTCGAGCTAAGAAGATGGCTTTCAAGATTGGACAAGCAGCAAATAAAGACAAGGAAGTTGTTGGCCCTTCCAATCCTCAAGTAAGACACATCTTAAAAAAGAAATTCACAAGGCATCGATGGTGGACAGCTTGGGAACCAACCCCAATCAACCCACTTGCAGATAGACCCTATTGTTGCAAGGACCCATCAAAAGGTAAACACTGCTACACCCTTCAACATCATTGAATCCATGAAGAAAATGAATGTAAATATGTTAATGTGGGAGTCTTTATCCATCTCAGGTCAAAAAGACTTATTGCAATTTGTCTTAACTGATTTAAGTGTTTCAAGTGATGTTCCAGTAGGTCAAGTCAAGGTTGTCCTTACAAATACACCTGAAGACAGCAGTAAACAGCCAGGTAAAGATGTCAAACCTCCCCCATTCTATGTGTCTTTGATAATAGGGGATAAGTTGGTTTACAATTGCAAGGTAGATTTAGGGGCAAGTAGTTTTGTCATGCCCAAAAAAATTGTTGATAAGTTAGGACTGAAATATCAGCCTCTTGAAAAGGGAGCAGTCCAACTTGATGGGACAGCCATTAACACCGTAGGTATCATTAAGGGCTTAAGCCTTACTTTACATGCTTGCCCCAATTTTTCCATCTCTCAAGATATCTCGGTCATTGATTTACCACCTCATTTTTCCTTATGTTTTTCAAGAGACTTCACTGCCAAAATAGGAGGTTATTTGTCATCAGATTGGTCCCACATGATATTCAGGATGAGATATGGGACAAAAATGATCATTAAATATGAATCACTTGCCAAAGATCACATTGAGCCTTATATCCCAAGTGCTATTAATGTCAATTGTGCTATTTTTTATGACAGTGAGCTTGTTGCTACTCAAGAATTGCAAGCTGAAAGGGTACCAAACATACTCTCAAATGAGTGGGCAGAAGAAAATATCATTGATAGCCCAAATGATAACATTAAGGAGATAGGTTTGGGTGTGTATGTTCTACATGAACCTAATGCAGTGATCCCAAACTTTGAAAAGAAGGTGGAACATTAGTTAGAACAGCAAGGTGAAGTATGGAAAATGTTCTTTCACGGTTATAGAAGCAAGAACAGAGCTAGTGGGGGTACAATGCTTGTGTCCCCACAAGGTGACAAGTACTACTCTGCTTTTAGATTTTCTTTCTCTTGTACTAACAATACTACTGAGTATGAAGGTTTAATTTAAGGCTTGGAATAGGCAAGGAAAAGAGGGATTGGATGCTTGCAAGTATATGGTGACAGTGATCTAATTGTAAATTAGGTAAGAGGTTTGCATGTTACAAAAAATGATGGTTTGATGTCCTACAAACATAGAGTGTGGGACATGATAGAATAGTTTGATGCTTTTAATCTATTTCTATTCCTAGGGATCAAAATAAACATGCAGATAGATTAGTTGCAATAGGGGCTCAGATTGATATCCCAATTGAGATTAGGAAGGAAAAAGTGCAGCAGTATGTCAAGATAGTCATTAGACCTTCTATTCCTGATAATAACATTCATTGGAAATTTTTTGAGAGTGATGAACAGGTTTTGAGTTTTATGTTGCAAGAAGATGAATTTTTAGTAGTAAATCAAGACAAGATCAAGCAGCAATATGATGATCAGATCATCTAGTTGAGGACTAACAAGTTTCCCAAGGGTCTATTCACCTTGGAATCCATCTTTAGCACTGATGATCAACTAAAAAATAATAAGACCAACATGTAGGTCAAAGAAGAATATTATGAAGAGCTTGAAATTTTCAAAGGTGTGCTCCTTAAAGTTGGTAAAATTTGCTCACATGCAGATAGACAAGCTTTTATTGCCCTTTGTCAAGAGTTTCAAGATGTATTTTCATGGGAATATTTTGATTTAAAGGGTTTTGACCCCCAAATTTCCCAACATACCATAGAACTAGAGCTAGATGCAAAACTTGTTAGGCAAAAATAGAGGCCTTTAAACCCCAAGCTTGAGCCTCTTATGGTAAAAGAATTGACCAAGTTGGTTGAAGCATACATCATTTTTCCAATCAAACATACCTCATGGTTCTCTAACCTTGTCCCGCTTAGAAAGAAAAATGGAGAGATTAGGATCTGTGTAGATTTTAGAGACCTCAATAGAGCCTCATTAAAGGATCATTATCCGCTGCCCTCAATGGAGCAGATTCTGTAAATAGTAGCTGGTTCAGAAAGATTATCACTAATTTATGGTTATTCAAGCTATAACCAAGTCTTAGTTAAAGAAGAAGACCAGTATAAGACTGCTTTCACCACAAAATGGGGCATCATGGCCTATAAGAGGATGCCATTTGGCCTATCCAATGTTGGTTCCACTTTTCAAAGGGCAATGGACATGGAATTTCAAGGTCTGATTCATAAACTTGTGCTCATTTACCTTAATGATTTAACAGTGTTTTCTAAGAAGGGAGATGACCATCTTTCACATCTGAAGCAAGTATTTGAGAGGTGTAGGGAGTTTGGTATATCCCTCAACCCCAAAAAATGCATCTTTGTTGTCCATGAAGGCAATCTTCTAAGACATATAGTGTCAAAATAAGGGATCACCATTGATCCATAAAGAGTAAGTGCCATTTTGGATTTTCCTTTATCCAGCCATAAAAAGAGGCTAAAAAATTTTCTTGGCAGAATTAACTTTGTTAGAAGGTTTATTCCTAATATTGCTAATCTTTTGAAACCACTAACTGCCATGTTGAAGAAGAATACAAGTTTCAGTTGGACTAGGGAGGCCAAGCACATTTTTGAAGTTATAAAGGAGGCCTTATCAGCAGCTCCTACTTTGGTAAACCTGAACTTTTCAAAAGACTTCATTTGTATGCCTTTGGTAGCATTGATATCATTTTTGCAATGCTAGTACAATAGAATGATGCTTGTTTAGAACAACCTATTGCCTTTTTTAGTCAACGTTTAGAAGATTATGAACAAAGATATACTTTTGTAGAAAAACATGTACTTGCTACTATCAAAAGTCTAAAAAAGTTCAAACCTCTGATTTCTCACAACAAAATACATTTAATGGTTGCTCACCCTAGTGTGAAGGATTCTTGTTAAGCATGGATCTGAATGAAAAAAGGGTTGGGTGGATTACAAAGGTCATGGAATATGATGTTGACATTAAGGTAACAAAGCTTGTAAGGGGTAAGGGGTTGTGTGAACAGCTAGCTACAAGAGCTGGAAGTGAAGAAAAGGCAGAAATAGAGGCAGTTTTGGTTGTTGTTAATGAACTTACGATTGATGCACCAGCAACAAGTGCAGGTTGGGTGCAAGATATGACTCATTTTTTGAAAATTGGTGAGTTTCCACCAGGTTTGGATAAAGCTAAATGAAGATATTTCAAACTGCAATCCATCCCTTATGTGTTGGTTGGTAACATTCTTTTCAGAAAAGACCTTAATGGTGTACTTTTAAGGTGTATTGATCAACATCAAGTAGATAAAGTGCTTCATGAGTTCCATGATGGAACTACTAGAGGTCATTTTTCCCTAAGAACAATTGCATGGAAAATAATGAGAGTTGGATATTATTAGCCAAGCTTGTTTAAAGATGCCCATGCTTGGGCTAGAAAATGTTTAAAATGTGGCATTTTTGCAGGCAAAGAGAGGCTGCCATCTTTACCATTACATCCCATGCAAGTAGAACAACCCTTCATGAGATGGGGCATTGATTTCATAGGTGCCATTAACCCACCTTGAAGTGTAGGTCACAGGTGGGTACTTACCTCAACCAATTACTTTACGAGATGGACTGAAGCAGTGGCCTTGAAAGAGGCCAATGAAAGTGTTGTTTTAAATTTTTATGATGATTTGGTAACCAAATTTGGGGTACCCGAATCAATCATTTCAGATAATGCTTTAGCATTTGTTGGATTAAGAGTGAGTGATTGGATTGTCAAGAATGGTATTCACTTGAATACATCATCAAACTATTACCCTCAAGGTAATGGTTTGGAATAATAAACTAACAAGAAACTGATCAAAATCATCAAAAGGATTTTGGAGGATAACCAGAGAACTTGGCACAAAA
The DNA here is from genome assembly GCA_007258455.2 of Sequoia sempervirens. Classification (NCBI taxonomy): domain Eukaryota; kingdom Viridiplantae; phylum Streptophyta; class Pinopsida; order Cupressales; family Cupressaceae; genus Sequoia; species Sequoia sempervirens. Next base: position 9,891 of record VDFB02128741.1, read on the forward strand.
AGTTAAAATCTGCATTGTGGGAAGATAGAATAACTCCAAAAGGATCCATTTGAAATTCCCCTTATATGCTAGTGTATGGTAAAGAGGCAAGGCTCCCTTTATCTTTTGAGCTTCTTGCTCTTGATATAATGAACCAGCTTGAAATGTTTGAGGAAGAAGATCCAATGGCTATCAGATATGCACAACTCATGGAGCTAGATGAAACAAGAGATAGAGCCATGAAAACAATGGAGCTGCATCAACTCCAAACAAATAAAGTCTAACAAAAGAGCAACACCTAGGCTATTTAGAGAAGGGGATGTTGTACTTAAGTGGGATGAGTTAAAGAGCAGGCCAAGAAAGCACACTAAGTTTGATAGTATGTGGAGTGGCTCGTTTGTCATTACCGAGTGCAAGGAGCACAATGTTTTTCAATTGTCAACAATGGATGGAGAGGCTTTGCCTATCCCAGTCAATGGGATACACCTCAAACTCTATTTTGAGGTATGATCTAGATCTACCTTGTATAAGTTAGAGTAGGTTTTTATTTCCTCTATCTGTTGTTGCACATTAGTTAGAATGCATTTTTCAGTTTTCCCTAAGTGTTGTTTTGCGTAGTTAGGTAGTTTGCTTTGGTTTTGGGTGTGTTTTGAATAAATTTCCAAGGTATCTCATGTTGGTCTAGTGAGTTACAACAACATACAAGGCTCTTGTTTAGTTGTGTCAGCTTTTAGATGACTCAATACCCAATAGATAAGCTTCAAGCAACTAGTCAAGATGTTTAGCAGGCAAACATATAGAGATGTCGCCAAAAATGTTACCTAATTTAGCTTTCCCATTCATCGAGGTAGCACTATTGTTAATGTTGCATTTAATCATTAAAAAGATACATCATTTTCTGCTAAAATCCATTCATGCGCATAAAGGAGATTTTCAAATAGATTGCATTATTCTAGTTTTACAATTACATACAATAAGAAAGAGAACCAACATGTATTGCAAATGTAATCTTTGTTGATGATCATAAGTGTATAATGTCCCTCACAAGCCGAGGGACTAACTATTCTAATGCTTATGAAGAAAAGACTATATGCTTATAGATAAAAAAAAGAAATACACATAAAATGAAAAGGGACCCACCATTGCCTAGAATGACAAATCCCATTGGCCTTGTCCTACATCATCTTGGTCTTCCCCACTTGTCCTGCTTCCATTTGATGCTCTCCTCACTGCTCCTAGGTTTACTGCATCTAAAAAAAGAGTTTCGTTACAACAATGAAAGGTCATTGATCAGAATATGTGCAAAACACCCATAAACATGTAATATGATGTCCATAAGCATTAAACTAGATAGCATACCATAAGTGTCCAGGAAAACACAAAAAGAGTAATCAAACACACCTATGATATGCTTTGTTTATCTAACTTGTTTGTTCCTTGTGTAGATATAAGACAAATCTTTGTTATTGTTTTGATTCAGTTGACTACAACATGTGGAGTAAAATTTGGCTCCCATGAGGGTTGAGCCCAACATGCTACCCTCTTGTGTTTCAGGAGGGATAGGAAATTGAGCAACTTGATCAAATTGTTAATCAAGTTCAATTATTGATGCATTAAATCAATATGGAACCATACTAGTTGATCAACTTTCATTATCAGATTCAAAAGATGCAACAAACAATGTGAACTGTCAATAAGTTACTTTTCATCTTTTCACAATGAATCAATCAATAGGCTGTCATCATGCCAAAAGGGCAGTACTTGTTGATATGTCTTTCAATATTCTTAAGTGGATCCAAGATCCATTTTATTAAAGAAGCAAATGATTTTTGTGATGCATCAAGTTCAATTATGCATCAATCAACAAATAATGGAGGAGCTATCAAGTTACCATCATGAGTTACATGAACCAACACAAGGTGAACAAATGAATGCAAGACAGTCATGAGGGGAAGCTTTGGATAAGGCTTTGATTGGTAATCATGTCAAGGGCAGTCAATGCCATGCAGAAGGAAACTAAAACATATGTGATGGCTATTTGGTATCATATTAAATTAATAGCGAGCTCATAACCTGATCCACAACCATGTATAGAAGACAAGTTACGAGGGACCTCGAGATGGTGGCATTCATTCACAAGCAACATAAATCATGTATGATAGAATAGTAACATTAAAGAGAGGAAAACTTCCCATTACCATTTTTTGCAATGGAAAGATGACAACCCTTAAGAACTTTGTTTGCGCAATGCTATGAATAGTAACATTGAAGAAAGGACAGCTAAAAGGGGACAATCAAGTTGTTAATAGGCAGTCCTCACCAGTGAAGAAATCAGTCACATGAGTCATGACATTCAAATGAATGGCTTTCAGAGTTCAAATGAGCAAGCATAATAGGATAACCATACTTCATAGAGACCTCAATCCTAAAGAAGTAGTACACAAATGAGAAAGAAGTCTAGGAAAAGTAGCAAAAGGATTGTAAATGGTATGAAGTATCCATCAAATCATGAGTTATGACTATGGGCATATTACTAATTCTACAGTCCTCTAAGTAGTGGAGTGTATTAGGAATGGAATATCTTTCCAGTATCATAAGTACTACATCATGAAATCAATAGGGAAAGTTACAAAACCATCAAGAAAGGAGGAGAGTCATGAGAGCAAGAATGAAGATAGTGGACACCTCACTACCCAGATAGGCATAATGTAAAGATAATTGTCAATAGAAGATCTAAAGGATGGGCTATAGGAAACACTCAAGAATATGATCATGGAAAACTCATTGTTGATATCATTTCCAAGATTCTTAAAGTGATAAATCATGATGATGCTAAAGCTGGAATATGTAAGATATGGAAGATATCCAAGTCACTAGCAGTCACTTGATAGTTGTCTTGCAAAGGGTTATGTGGAGGAAAAATCTATAGGAAATTCAAATAATGCATTGATAGTCCATGAAATAACAATAAAGAGACAAGGTAAGACAGTGATCTCTAGTGGAGTTAGGATAGTCAAGAGATCAAGATGAGATGATGGTGGGCACACTAACCTTCACAGTGGATAGTGATAGTATGACAATGCATTTGGAAGGACTCAATATGCATCTATAGTCATCAAGGAAGGTGCAACAATGGTTTTCATCCTGAAGACAAGGGAAACAGTGTGATCAATGTATGAACTATCCATACATGACAGAGAACAATAAACCATTCATGACAGAGCACAATACACATGCACTTTCAATTGATCAAATAGGAAAATATGTGAAAGTTTCAAGTCAATCATCAATAAGGACAAGTGCTATTGATAGTGAAGGTAGGTAATGCAATACAAATCCATGTGTTATTTATATAAATGTGGGAGCAAGAAAACATTATAGAATGAATGATGCTTTAAGATCACTATCACAAGACACAGTCACCTTGACATAAGATGATGAGTCACTCACCTCATATAGATGAAAAACTTGAAACTCATAGCTCTATCTGCTTAGTCAAGAAAGATGATCATGATTCTTTTAAAGGGTTTGTGTATAGATAGGTTAAAGGGTTTTGAGACCATTTTGTCCAAGATGTAAGCCATGAAGAAATATTTTGTCAAGAAAACTTATGTGATACCTCTTTAGAAGGTAATTTACATCATGAGGAGTGATCATGAATCTCACATAGTGCTTGAGAATTGGTGACAGACCTTAAGCATGAGGTTTTTATGGAAAAATATTGACACCATAAAGGTTTCATTCCAAATAACATTAGAACAGGGCATGACAAAGTGTGTGCTAGTGAATATCAATGGGGATAGTGGCAGTTTTTTTTTGAAAGATATACATTAAATTGAAGAGAAATGAATTGTGTGATAGTGAAAGGAACTTAATCAAAGATTTGAATTTTCTACCAACTTTCAAGGAACTTTACAATGATAAAGGTTAGTGACTATAAAGTTCAAAAATATGGAGATTCAGAGTTATGGCTATTTCAAACAAAAGTAAAATGCAAAGGTCTTGTAAGCGAACCCTCGAAGTATCTTTTGAGGGCAAATACATTGTCATTTTCAGAGAAGCAAAGAATATAGCCATGGCCTCTATTCTTGTTTCCAAACCCTTGAGATTTAGCACAGTCATAATGAAATAAATGAAAACAGAGGGCGTAATCACAAATATATTGACAGATTTCTGTATTTGCAAAACAAAATCTAGAAATACATAGATGAATGCAACCATAGATGGTTTTGGAACAAAATTCTTTTTCTTAACGGAGATTTTTCTTTTGCTTTTTTTTGAAACAAGCTTGAATAAAATTTGAATAAAGTTCTTTTTCTTAACAAGCGAGAAGCAAAATGCGGTGAGTAAAATACATGGTGAGTTCTTATAGTTGTAGTGAGAAAATGTTTTTATCAAAATACATAGAAAACCCTTGAAATATAAAAAGGTTTTGAGAATGTAGGCTAGTGATTTTATAGTGAGTACCCATTTTATATAGAATGGCTGATGAATACAAAGGAAAAGAGTACATATCTTTACCATTTTATCCTTTGTTTGGAGCTCGGAATGAGCTTAGTTTTATAGAAACAATGGAGAAAAATGGGGTGTATAGCATGAGATGGAGCATACCCGAACTCAAATTGTGTTCCACTATATATGTCAGTCATTAACCTCCATTAGAGCTTTTAGAAGATCACTTCCATGGCAGCCCAAAAGCAATCAAAATCCCTGGCGAGGAAAGAAAATTATAGGTGAAATTAAAATACATGGTGGGTTCTTATAGCCACAACTAAGAAAATGTTTTTTTATCAAATACAAAGAAAACCCTTGAAATATACAAAGGTTTTCAAGAAAGTAGAGCTCGAGATTCTACAATAGTACCCATTTCTCCAAAATAGAGCCTGAATACAAAGGAAAAATTTAAATCTTTTTACCATTTGATTAGTAGCTGGAGCTCGAAATGAGCTTAGTTTTGTAGAAAACAATGGATAAAAATCAAGGTGTATGACAGATGGAGCTTACCCGAGCTCAAATTGTTGATTTCCACTGAATATGTCAATTATTAACCTCTATTAGAGCTTCAGAAGATCACTTCCATGGTGGCCCAAAAGTAATCAAAATCCCATAGACAAGGTAATCAAATTTTACACCAAAAAAGAACAAGATAGCCGCGGCTTTGATACATTGAATGGCTTGCAAATGGTGAAAAAAGCCATATTTTTGTTAAAGAAAAGCATTTACCTTGTCTTCACAGTGTTCTCCTCAAGAAATCACAAAGAATCATTCAAAAATTCAGCCAAGAAAACCATCTATAGAGCTTAGCATTGAAACCCCATGGTGGCCTAAAGCAATGCTCTAGAATGTTCGATGGAAATGAAAGATTTTTTAAAAGTCTTTTTTGTTTTGTTTTAGGGTTTGAACCCTATTGAATGCCAACCCAAGGTATTTTTTTACTGTGTTTTTAATTTGAAAACACACTTTAATGTATGTTATGGTCAAAAGGGGGCGTATGCCTTAGCCATGTTTGCCTTATGATGCATTTACAAGAACTTCGGCAATTTTTCCTTGTATTACATTTTGAAGACCAACCATGTGCCTTAGTGAATCTTTTCGTCTCTTTGAAATATGCTAAGTCTTTCAAGAATTAGGAGTCTTCCTTCTAACCCTTCACATAGGTCGAACCATAATTGACCATTTTTTCATGTGTTGATATGAAATGCTAACCAAGTGATGATGGTAAGTCACTTTTGTCTAGTATTGCTTTGAAATGCAGAAATAAGGTTGAGTTAGTTTTTACCAATGCCTTAGAGGGATTTGAGTTAGGTGATGTTTTGCAAGCCTTTAGGAGTGATTGTAGGGTTGTTATTATTTTTGCATTCATTCTGAATTATAAAACATAATTTAAATGATTTGCAAATTACTATATATAATGTTATTTATAATGTAAAAATGTTGATGTATTTCAAGGTGGGGGGGCCTCTTATTTCGCATTTGTTTTTTAAATGTAAAATAGTTTGATTAAGGAATGTTATTATGAATCACTTAATCAAATTATTATTTTAAATGAAAAATAGAGTCTTCTTCTTTTTCAAAAACATTAAAACATGGGTCAAAGCTCTTGGAGACATAATCATGACTGGTAGACATGAGAAAGTTGTGCGAGATTTGTTTTTGACTAATTTTGGAGGGGATGAACCTTTTGGAGGTAGTTTTGTCACACTTTTGGCATGACTTGGGTCTTGGATTGACTTTTCTACATTTTGAGGACATTTTGGAGGAGTTTTGGAGGGTTCTTTTTTGGCCTTTATGTTGCATTTGACTAGGGTTTCTAGGACATGTGTGGGATAGTTGTGGAAAAATTGCTTAAGTATCTTCAAACTTAAGTTTTAGGGAGTTCTTTCTTTCCAACAAAGTGATAGCTTGATTTTTGGAGTTATCTTTTCAATAGGAGCAGTATTGTAACTTAGAGATAGACTTGTATACCAATGAGTACTTTGAATCAATGAAATTGAACATTTGCCTTCTCATTTCATGTTTTATTATGTGCAATTAGTGTTTGATCAAATTACTTTTGAAATTTAGCTTTCCTTGTAGTTTTATCCTATTGTTAAGTACCTGTTTAGCATAAAAGTGTATTGTTGCAAGTTATAAGTTGTGTTAGTAAATGCAAAGTGCTTTTAGTTGTGAAATATTTTCCTTCTAAGAGTGTAGCTGAAAAACCTCCTTATAAATTACTGATGCAAGAATACATGTAAAAATGAGTTGTGTAAACCAAGATTTGTCACTATTTTGAATGTGTGTAAGTTGTTTGTGAATCTTAGTTTTTGGTGTATCACCCTTTGTAGTTTTAGTTAAGTTTCATTTTCAAGCATATTTTTACTCTTTCCTCAAGAAATCATTAGTTTAGGTGACATCAAAAGGGGAGCCAACCCATAATTTGGAGGTCTACTTTCATGATAGGATACCCACAACCTGAAAGTAGTCCCATGTTAGTGCAAATTTGTTGAGTTCTTTCACAACTGGGTAGAGGGGTAAAAATTTGGATCTCTAACACTATGCTCGGAGACATCAGGATATTCTACAGTGGGGACCCACCCTATCCTATGATGCATCCTATGAGGAGTATTTTTTATTATAGGCATAGGTATGGGATTATTGTCCAAAGATCTTGATTGTTGTGATGACAAATGAGTATGCTCATTATTTCTTTACACATGTCGTACTGAGGATATTGAGTCTTGATGAGCCAGTACTAGCATTTGATGATGATGATGAGAGAGAACCACCACATGCACCGAGATGGAGGAGGGAGATGCAGGGAACAAAGGGGATGATGGTGAGGATGGAGGAGATGGTGGTAGAGAGATACTAGATTTTAGGGTACCTCAGAGGAGGATATCTATGCTTCCCTTAGGAGAGCAACAGGTAGGGCCATCTCATGTTCAGATTCATGTGCCTTCCCATCAACAACAAACAAAAATTTATGCTCTACAGTTATAGGTGGAGAGCTTATAGGGGTAGCTAGCATAGGCACAGGAGCAGATTGCCTCTCTAATAGCAGAGAGAGATGAGGCTAGACAGAGATGTGAGCATGCAGTGGTAGCCAAGAGATTACAAATAATGTATGAGGGTATTACTATAGGGGATATGCTTGGAGGGGTTCGTCATTCGACCCGAGAGGCATAGTACTACAAATTATAGTATTATCAGGAAGTTCCTGTAGAGTGACATGCCCCTAGTGACACAGTTTGCCAGTGCTAAATCAGGTTGAAGTCTGTCATAGACAACAAGCAGGGGTGTGACTAGGCGACCTCCCAAAGATCCATCAGGAAGAGATCCAAGTGCAGGTCCATTTGGTGGTGCAACAGTAGGCACAATGAAGCCTACATTGTCTGGGGGGAGTAGCACATAGATTTAGTGTTCACATTTGATATGCTAAGACTTGATGTATTCACTTATGTAGTCTGGGACTTTATGATATTCTACCATTTTGTTAATGTATCTCTCCACATTTTGTGATATCATTGTACACTTGACATTGATTATTTTGAGATTATATGAGATGCAGCAGAGACTATTGATCGATATGTTGTCTACATGATTTTATGATAAATGCTTATGATGAATGCATTTAATTTCTGCTCCATATGCTATGTGAGGTTTATATGATTATGCCATGGTTGTGAATGGATGCAATAATGAAATGATGATGCATGAATTATGATTCTATATTGTGCTTATGGAGGATGCTTTATGATATATGAGATGGATTGGATCATGCAAATAAGATGTGATGCACTTTATTTTTATATTTTTCTAATGCAAATATATGATCTAATCCATGGATGGATGATCTATGATAGTACTTTCTAATGTATTTATGATATGATAATGCTTATGCAACTATATATGAATGATTATTCTTTTTTAATGTCAAATTTACTCAATCCTTTAATTAGAGATGAAATTAGTTTAAAATTTTCCAGCCTTGGAAAACCTAAAATGCACATGCAAAAACTAATATGGATGTAATCTATCTTAACCATGCAAATCTAAATATGCAATGTTGTCATCTTTTCAACTAATTCATTGTGCTTGTTATCATCATTGAGCTTTTAATATGTTGAAAGCTAGTACAAAAAATGATGGTATAACCAAACCATGATGACCTGAGTACAACTTCCATTGATTTTTGATATTGCAAGGTAATACAAGCATCTAGGAATAATTGAACTGAGATGACCTGAGTATTATTTGCATAAAATAGACAAGAGTTAATCCTTTTCCTATGAAAATCTAGAATGTCATCAATGATACTTTATAGAGCACATTCCGTGACAAATTTACATAGTAGTAATGATCAATTCACAGACAAAAGACAAAGAAAAATATCATACTCCATTGTAGCTTCTCTAGTCCATGACATCCTTGAGTTGCTCCAGAGAAATGATAGCGAAAATTGAGATACAACAATTGAACATTCATGCAAAAGTAATTAAACCATGATTCAAAAGAACATCATCTAGTTAGATTTGTTTTGACTGATCTTGCTGTTGATTTGGATGGTTGGTTTTTCTAAAAATTATGATTGATGTTCAATGTTGAGTTTTTGTTGTGATCATTATGTTTTCCATATTGTCTTACTATTTCTTGTCTTTTCTTTTAAGCTCAAAGGAGGTTTTCCCCAATGAGTTCGGGATTTTTCCCCCAATGAGAACCAACCATTTATTGTGAAAGCGTACAATGATAGCCAAGCTAGGGTGAGACATGACCGTAATGCATGGATATGTACATGAGGTTTTATGATGATCAAGCATTATGATGGCGAAAATAAAATGACCAACACACATTCCAATAGATGGAAAAGCTAATCGATCACAAATAGCACCTATTGCCAAGTTTTCACTACTTGTTTTTATTGCACTTTTTCAAATTTTATGATTTTTTTTCACTTTTTTTTGTTTTTTTTTTGCTTTTTTGCTATTTTGTATTTTTTTGCTTTTTTGCTTTTTGGATTTTTTACCTTTTTTACTTTTGGATTTTCTACTTTTTACCTTTTTGGATTTTTTCTTTTTTCCTTTTTGCTTTTTCTTTTGCTTTTTTTGGATTCTTTTGTGTTTTGAATCATGCACTAGATGATTTATGTATAAAAATTATTGAGATGAATGTTGTTGATACATTCTTCAAATAGGTCCCCTTTAAGTGTAGATAACTAATATGTTCTAGATCCATATACTGATACAATGACAAAAGGACCTAGCCAATTAGGTTCAAAATTTCCCTTCTTTTCTCGATCCTATTGATTGTGAGGATTCTCTTTTAGTACCAAGTCACAAGCCTGAAATGTTCTTGGTATTACCTTGTGGCTATAGCTCCTTGATATTCTTTGTTGATAAGATTTCATATGATCAACAACATGTTGACAACATTCATCTAACAATTCCAATTCATGTAGTCTAGATACTCAATAGTCTTCCTCTAAAATAATTCCTTTCAATGATACCCAGAATGAAGGAAACTCAACCTCAATAGGTAAGATGGATTATGATCCATACACAAGGGCATATGGTGTGGCTCTTGTAGGGGTGTGGATGCTAGTACGGTATGCCCGCAAGGAAAGGTTTAGTTGAACATTCTAGTCACGTCCAACCTTGTTGACAATTTTCTTCAAGATTTTTAAAATGGTCTTATTTGAGGCTTCTGCTTGGCCATTCCCTTGAGGTTAATAGGGTATGGAAAAGTGGTGTTGGATATGAAATTTTTCACAAAGTTCTTGTACATCTTGGTTTTTGAATGGTCTACCATTGTGAATGACAATGGAGCTAGGGATGCCATACCGACAGACAATGTAGTTCAAGATGAAAGAGGCAACTTGTTTACTAGTGATCGTGGTTAATGGGACAACTTCGATCGACTTTGTGAAATACTTAGTGGTTGTGATTATGAATTTATGTCCATTAGAGGAAGATGGATGAATCTTACCCACAAGATAAAGTCCCCATTGACAAAAAGGCTAGGTCGATGTGAATGATTGTAGCTCCTACGCTGATGCATGTATGATATTTCCATGGACTTGACACTTCTTACACTTCTTAACAAATTGAAAAGATTCTTTCTCCATCTTCAACCAATATTATCCCAAGCGTAGGAGTTTCTTAGTGAGAGTAAGACCAATTGAATGAGTACCACAAATACCTTCTTGAACTTCTCGTAAAGTGGTTTCAAATTCGTCACACTCAAGACATCAGAGGAGAGTACCATCGAGACCTCATCAATAAAGTGTATCAACTATTAAGGTGTGTCGAGCTGCTTAACGGATAAAGTTTCATTTTTGGTTCCGGGATAGATCAAGTGGAAGGGTATTGTCTCTCAGATAGGTATAAATCTTCCCATTTATTGAAGAATCAACCTCAACTAGATGGTACACGACTTGGGATTTAGGATTGTCATATGTAGGAGTATACAATTATTCCACCATGAATTCATAACGACTTCATTTTTCTAGTATTTGTAGAAGAGAAGTAATGGTTGCCATGGCATTTGCAGCTTTGTTGTCTACTTGGAATTTGTTCAAACTTGATCTCAACAAAGTATTTCTTGAAGTCATCTACCATTCTCTTATATGGAATCAACTAGTCATCTTTTGTTTGATAATCATCATTAACCTTGTAAGATCATGAAAACAGGAAAGATTAAAAGTAAACACAAAGCCTATAAAAATCTAATGTAATCTAAATTTGAACAAAAAAGCACAAAGAAAGCATAAAACATAAACATAGAATGATCTCACCCAATATCTACATCCTTCCATGAATGACCTCAATTGTCCTCCATTTCACCGTGATAGTATTCTTGCCCTAAGATTTTTAGTATGTGTGCAAGTATAGCCTTGATAGATGTGATTATAGAAAAATATCAAAGATTAAACAAGTGCTCCAAAAGTCATACAATTTTGGGAGGAGTAAAATGATGAAATTAAGATCAATTTATAGAAAATTGATCATTCGAATGACAAACCAAGATGAAAAGATAAACAGATGATTTAGATTAAAGGATTTGACATGCATTATGATAACTGTTAGTACTAACATGAGTGATAAAACCTAAGAATAGAGATACAGATTAAATAATGATTTAATCTTAGGTTGAGAGTATTTGAAAGTAGAAGAATAATGTTTGCATGAAAAAGATAATGATAGAATAATGGACATAATCTATTTGAACGCAAGCATAAAATTAATTAATTAAATAAAGATATTTAATTAATATGTATGTACATGCATATGAGTTAGAACTACATAACTGATTGGTTATGACAGAGAATTTATTCACGAAAGACACTCAGACATTAAATTAGGAGATAACTGACTAATTCAAATCAATATGAGTCAAGTGGGAATGAACACTTAGATAACTTAAAAAATAATCTAAATATAGAGGAATGTGTTAAAAATAGACTTTTATGAATTAAATGATTATTTAATTCAAGATTCGACATTTAAAGAATAAATTAAATAAATAAGATTTATTTAATTGGGTGAAGAAAAGGTTAAATGAATAATTAAATAATTAAAGTATTTATTTAATTATAGTTGAAAATACGATAAAGATAAATTAAATAAGAATTTATTTAATTTAGGGAGGATAAAGTTAATTAGTGATGTAATTAAATAAAGGACGTTTATTTAATTAATCACGATAGAATAAAGATAATGTGAATTAATTAAATAATTAAGTTTATTTAATTAATAGATGAATAAATGTTAAAGTGAATTAATTAAATAATTAAAAGTTATTTAATTAATAGATGAGAAAGGGACTTTAGAAAGTAATTAAATAATTAACATTATTTAATCACAACCATGACAATTACGAATTATGAAGAAATTGAAGTTGCAAGCTTAGACCAAATTTCAGTGTCTACATTTTGCCCCTTGTTGATACAATGTCATGTTGGTGTTGGGTCAAAGAAAATCGATCAAAAAAATGCCC
>VDFB02128742.1:0-21449 GCA_007258455.2 Sequoia sempervirens
GCAATTTGTGGAGATTTTTGGCTGCTAGGGTTTGGAAAATATACTCAGTTTGGTATAGTAGCAGATCAGTCCTCTTCCAACATTGTTGAAGATATCCCGAAATTAGCCTACAGGAATAAAATAGGCTAAACGGACACTTTGGCTACTCCTCGGAAGGGGACATTACAAATTCAAAACTTGTCCTTGCCCACCAGCAAAATTAGAGTTCATTCTTTCTTCAACAAGCTAAGTTTCCTCCAGAGGTTTGTCTCAGATTTTGTTGAATTGACAAAAAATATTGCTGGTATGACGAAGAAAGCATCAAATTTCAAATGGATTAAAGAAGAAAATAAGGCATTCAATGATATAAAGGAAGCAAGTGGCAAGGCACCAATTTTGGTTCATCTTGATTTTTCAAAATAATTTATCATATATTTCTATGCTTCTAATTCACCATGTCTACCGTCTTCACTCAAGAGAATGAGGAAGGTGTCGAATCACCCATTGTGTGACATCTATCTTCTATCCTTTGGAATGGCTTTGAATGTTTCTAGGTTATTGTTCCTTTTTGTTCATACTTTTACTCATATTGTTGTCTTTGTTTAATCAATCCTAGTGTTGGTGTGAATTCACAGATCTTTGTTTCAATCTATGAATAGCATTTGTGTTTAATGCATGTTATAGTTTAGCCATATAAATGGAAATACTTATGGTGAGATAAATTACTTTCAATCTTGCACTTTAACCTCCAAGATCAAAAAGGATAGGTCTAGTTTGCTTTCCAAAATTTTATTTACATGCAAAACCTCTAGGGGATAAATTGTATTGTGTGCATAAGTGGCAATCTAGTTGATTTGTTTGAAATTTTAGGAGTAGATTATATCAAGGAGCTTTCCTTGTAAATTTGAAGAGTTGATTTCCTCGCACACTATTCTGGTTTAAGTTGTCTTGAAAAGGACAAAATTAAAATGCTAGCACAACCATGTTATATAAGAAATTTATGCACTCTATGGATGCTAACCACATCTTCAATATAGCAACTCAACTAGAGGGTCTCACATTAGGAGTTAAATGTCCATTACCATAAATGCTTGAACTAGGAGGTGAAAATTGGGACTATAGCTAAATCTAGAGAAGACTCACCAATAGTAGAAGACCATTAGAAAAAAAATTCAAAGCTATCCTAGTTTGTTCACATATTGAGTACAATTTGGGGTCCTAAGATCAAAAATTACTAGAAATCATTGAAGAGCTTAGGAATTGGAGATGGAACATAAAAGAATTCCGATGCTATAACCAAATCCATCAATGAAATTTGCTCAAGGACACCACTTCATCCATCTACATCCCATTCTTTGAGAACCTAGATTCCCTAGAGTTGGGTGCAAGCAAGACAAGTAAATATTTGGTATAGGTAGGTTATGAGCTGAAGACTCCAAGAGACAAAAGCAAAAATCACCCTTGAATATGATCTAGTGTTGGAAGGGAATTCCAAAGGAAAATGCATTTCTATAGCTAGCAACATAAAGAAAAACCCTCACAAAGAAGCACCTCAAGAGAATTGGACTCCAAGGCCCACCATTGTGTGTTCTCTGTAGAATTCAAGGAAGATGCAAATCACTGCTTGCTCCAAAGTGAATTCTGCAGTCAATTTTAGAATAATCTTCTTCACTTGGCAAGTATTTGCTTCTTCTGTGCATCCAAAATCTTATGGAGAGGAGTTCATCCATCTTGGTTTGGGAAATGTGGAAAAAGAAAAATAGAAGAAACCTTCCAAAACAGCACCCTAGATATCTCGAGGGTGCTATTCAAGACCAACTTCCATCTTAGAGGTAATCAGAGTTCAACTAAATAAATGTCAAAACTGTCTCCATAGGACTTGAAAATGCTGGGTGGGTGGAATCTCATTTTTCTCCCCCTACCACATTGATGGATCTAATCAAACTAGGACTGATAGATGTCATATGGGCAGCTTCCAAATTGGAACTTGGAAACTGAGTTTTTCCAAGCCTTCTAAGGGTAAAATGGTGCAAGTGGTATAAAATTGAAGGTTGATAAAGGTTGTGCTTATTCAGTCCAAATAAAATAAGGAACCAATAGAAGCCGAATCTACTGATTTGTTTATGGTTTACAAGAATCTCTAACCATTGAGACCAAAGACATGGTACAAGGCAACTCTATGTTGATTATTGAGACAATGTACAAAAATCGAAATTCGAAGATGAATAGTATTCTATCTTAGGATTATGATCTGGCAGCAAGATTCAGGTTCACCTCACTTAAAACTGCTTTCACGATGGCAATTAACCATCAGAAATCAAAGCAATGGTTTGTTTTAAAGGTTCTTGTGTGTTGTACCCAAAATAAAAATTTTGGCATTCTGTATAAATTGAGCTAAATCTTGTTAAAATGCCATGTTAAGTCAATTTTAGGTCAAACCAATCATAAAATCTTGGTGGGTTTTTGTCAAGGAACGCATGTGCAAAATTCTAAAAAATTGAAAATTAGGGTTTTTTCCCCTATTTTGAAACCCAAAAATGGACCTTCCATAATTGATTGAAAATGATTTTGATAGAAGTTAAAAGGCTTCCACGATCACATTGGTCAGAAGTGGAATCATCAAAAGACATGTTTACTCTGGTGGAGTCTATTTCTATTTTAGAACAAAGTTAAGGAGCTCCGACCATTAATGGCAGATTAGCGATGCAGTCTTTGAAAGCTAAGCTTCAAAAGCCTAGCGACACAACCATGGAAAAGATGCAAAAATGCATGAAGCATTGGCGTTTAAATTAGCACCTCTGGAGTGCTGATTGTAAATGTTCAGCTATTTCAAATGTTTTGCAACACTTCTTCGTTATTTAAAGAGGAGAAGTCCCTCTCTGCTGGGAGCAATGCGTAAGGAAGGGAAATGTAAACAAAAGTTCCTATCTTTTTATGCTTCAGCGGCAGGACACAAGGGTGCACAAACACAATGCGTCGTAGCTAAGCTTTTTCTCTGGTTTCTGTAGATCTTAACTTTCATTAACCTAAGCTTCTGTATCTATCAATACCATCAAGATAAAAGAGCATCCCGAGGGGTAAAGGCCGAAGGAATGGATTGGTTGGATCACGGTCGCCCGTCTCACGAGGAATATGACCGGGCTCTGAACTCTCAGTATACAGGGATAAGGTTGGTACAATGGCAGCTCTATCACGGTAAACTAGATGCGAGACTGCCAAGAGGAGGGACTCTATCCGGTATGGTCACAGGGAAATAATTCTGAGAAACAACAAATTCACGATGCCTTGGCGTGAGCTTGCTAAGGAGGGAGGGACTCCTATCCAGAAGTATGGCAGAGTCAATACGATGAAAGCAACAACAAAGCGACCCAACTTGTCAATAACAAATGTGTCAAGGAGGAGGGACTCCTATCCGAGGAGGAAATGAAATAGCGAGCTATTAAACACAAGGCGTAGACACAACTTTCGAAAGATTGACCAAAATGCAAAGCCTTACGATATTCTCCTTCAAAGCTTCATCAGCATTACAAAGATTGGGAAGGCAAAGGTACGAGAAATCATGCACAATTGCGTCGACCAGCGAACTCTCATCCAAGAGTGAACAAATATCCGCTTTCAAAGTTGTTGGCAACAATGGCGCAGCAATTTTGCATAGCAAGTAAAAGTTAAACAAATAATGAGCCCAAGGCTCTTATTTATAGAACTCAAAGGAGTGGGCAACCACAAAATCTCCTTGAGTTAA
Source organism: Sequoia sempervirens (assembly GCA_007258455.2). Taxonomy (NCBI): domain Eukaryota; kingdom Viridiplantae; phylum Streptophyta; class Pinopsida; order Cupressales; family Cupressaceae; genus Sequoia; species Sequoia sempervirens. The sequence goes on from VDFB02128742.1 coordinate 3,722, forward strand.
CAATGAGTTCTTGCCAATCAATTAGCAAGATTTATTCCTAAAAAGAGGGAACAAGCAGTTAACTGGAAAACTACTTCAGTTAACTGAAAGCAAACAAAGAGTCAACTGGAAACTACTTCAGTTGATTGAAAGTAAACTAAAGGTAAACTTTAATGAAAGTATCCCTCCAAAATAGACATCCACATTTAGTGGAGATCTAAGATCCACAAATCATGGAAGCCAATTAGGCATCCTTAATTAGTGGGATCTGATAATGCATGATTTAAGGAAAGTGGAGTTAAACCTGGAAAGAAGCATCAAGTTAACTCCAACTACATTTAATAGCATCTTGAGTTGACTTGGAAAGAAGCATCAAGTCAAACTCAAGTCTCATAAATGCCAATTGGAGGGTGTATGGCGTCCTTCTTTGGTGCACTTACAGTTTGCCACTAATCAGCAGTGTCTCTATCCATTGATTGACTTCATCAACTTCTGGGGAGTTAATGCTCTGTAGGATGATGACGTGGCGTCGTAGCATGATCTCACCCGTTGTGAGCTGATTTCCGAAGTCAATACACTAAGATGCTGCCTCTTCTAACTTGGTTGATAAAGCTGCTACCTTAGCCAGCTTGCAACCATCTGGATCATCAAGAAAGGTACTGCGGATGACATCCCTGAACTGGTTCTGTACAGTAACCATCTCGACGTATTCTCCTCCCTCACGCTGATATTCCATGCAAGGGAAAGATATCACCAACATTCTTGCGAAGTTGATAATCGTGGCAACCACCCGTCTGTAATCAATCAACTCTACTGAATGCGCGTCATAGGCTTTCACCTTGTACGCCAATTGTTCCTTCCAAGCAAAAAGATGTTGCTTGTTTTCCTCAGAGTATACTGATTGATATGCCAATTGCAAATCTGCAATTGTGCTTTCGTCTTCAAGCCTCCTTTCTGCAATCCTTTGTTCTGACTGCTGGATCTCTACACGAAGTCCATGTGCTCTATCCCGTAACTGGTATAGGTTTGCCAGTATACATCTACCCTTGAGAACAAACTCTTCCACTTGATCTCTCAAGTGTTTACCGAATGTTATCAATTGCCGATGATTTTGTTCGGCGGGGAGATCTAGTAGTCCTGCTGGTAGGGCTGAGACGTTTGGTGTGCCATGTATCAAGCTGGTTATGTAAGACCTCAGTTTCTGATTTTCAGCCTTTAAGGCTGCCTTTTCTTTACCATCCTTTGCCATTCTTTCTTGTGCGGTCACCGAAGCTATTCCGAGAAGGTCTGCCTCCGCCTGTCGTGTAGTCTTCCCGAGGTTAAGTTGAGACAAGGTGTAGTCTTCTACTTGAACCTCGTGTATGCTTTTCTCTATTGGTGGAGTGGCAATCTCTATGATGATCTCACACTCCGCATTCCTTTCTATGTGAACCTGTTTCTTTAACTTCTTCGCCCGGCGTGTCTTGTGGGGCTGATAGTCGAATTGATAAGAATCAAGTTCATCACGAGGGTTTTTCCTCTTTCTTCCTAAAACCTTCAAGCCGATAGAATCTCGGCCGAACCGGCTAGGAGGGGCTGATGAGGCCCTTGAATGCTAGATGTGTGAGACTGTGCTGGAGCAATGTCTCTCGGTGGCGAATCCAAGTCGATGAGGACTTGTGATCGCTGTGGTACTAGTGATATTGGTGGCTCTGCTTCCATAACAGGCACCGTTTCTACTGCTGCTTCTACTATTGTTGCTTTTGCCATTGGTTCAGCCACTGGTTCTTCAACAACCACTGCTGTTGGTTCCTCCATGATAACTTCTGCTGAATCAGGGGTAGCAGTCTCTACTCTTTGTTCTGGGGCAGCAATACCCGTGATTATTTCAGGACTATGCGTGGCTTTTTCCACAGGTGTTCTCTGTGTTCTAGGCTTTGACATCCTCATCCCTCGGGGAGGATTGCACCATTGCTTCTGCCTAGGCTTCCTTCTTGAAGTGGAAGGTGGTGTAGACTGAACCTGTGGCGGCTCTGTTCTGTGAGGTATCACCTTCCTTGATTTCTTGCTGTCGAGATAGAGTTGGCTATTTCTAACCACTCTACTCGTTCTTTCTTCTATAGAAGTGTCTTCTTTGGCATACCAATCCACTCTCGGGGGCGGTTGGGAGTCAACTGAATCTGCAAAGAATGAGGGGAGAATGACTTCCCCTTCATCGTCGGAGAGGCCCTCAATGTCTGCTGACATAAAATCAGCAATCTGTGAGAGTCTGAATCTGCTGTAGTTCCTTCTTCGCACTTCATACTCGTCTTTACAATTTACCCAAAAATCTTCCATAGAAGACTTATGTGACGAGTGTTGCTCAAGGTGTGCTGCATAGAGTCCTCTGGGATCATAGGATCTTCTATCAATGAGATACTTGAGGTTAAACCTCGCTGTTTCTTGACTCATCATCTTAGCATCTGCCGCGAATCCACATCTATATAGTCCCATTTCAACGGGAAAGTTAACAGCTGTCTTCCTCTTCAAGCGCAAGTAGACATGAACCTCGGACAACTGTCTCAGGAATTCCATGAAGACTACCCTATCTGAAGGGTATCTTGGTAGCATGGCGGGGTGGCCAATGTAGCCATACACGCGTATGTAGGAGAATGTAGGAAATTGGATGAACCAATCTGCCCAATCCGCCACAGGATCAGTCTACACCACCTTCCACTTCAAGAAGGAAGCCTAGGCAGAAGCAATGGTGCAATCCTCTGTTTCAAGAAGAAGTCGGAGAAGCATCCGACACAGAGCAGGGTGGCTTACCAAGTATATACGAGAAGGAGGACCAATCCTCTGTTTCAAGAAGAAGTCGCAGAAGCATCCGACACAGAGCAGATCTTTCAAGAGGTTCGAGAGCAATTTCTAGAAGAACCACAGCAAGAATCTCCTGCTCAAGCAATGGCCGACAACGTTAACATTCATAACGGCAATGGCCGTAATAACGGCAACAATGGTAACGGCAATGGCAATGGCAACAATGGCAACGGTAACTACATCAACAATCTTTTCGGCAACGGCCGAAATGCAAGAGTTGCCAGACGTGCTGCCCCACTTCCATGGGGTAATAACATAGGTCCATTGGCCTTACAAGGAAATCATGAACTTCCCAAGGGATCACGGAAGCATTTCCCAAGATTCCATGGCGATGGGACCAGACATCCCGATGAACATCTCTCAGCATTCACAACGGCCTGTTCCGTTCTGTCTGTGCCACACGAAGATATCGCCGTTCGACTCTTTGTCGAAACTCTTGAAGCAAATGCAGCTAACTGGTTCAATCATTTGCAACCAGGGATTATCACAAACTGGGAAGACATGAGCGAAAAGTTCTTGGCCAGATTCAGACCTGCTGAAGACAGTCATCAACTGTTCGCCCGTTTATCTAACTCAAAGATGGAGTCCACAGAACCGATGAGGGAGTTCGTAGCAAGGTTTAACCGTCTTGCTACACGACTTTCCCACACAATGAATCCATCCGACGAGATCCTGATGAGCAGCTTCATTAACGCCCTACCCTCAGAGATAGCCTTTTTCATAAAAGGCAGTCATGAAGAAGACTTGCTGGTAGCTCAAGAGAAGGCTATCGAGCTTGAGGATCACATGATCACTACGGGGAAGATGAAGAATGATGCCATCAGACCACTGGCCCAAGCATCAGCAGATCCATTGCTACAAAAGGTAGCAAACGAGGTGACCATCCTCAAAAGACAGTCACCCAACCAAGGGCAGCAAGCAATGCCCACACCACCACAGTACCAGCCTCAACAGCAGTACCAGCCTCAACAACAGTACCAGCCTCAACAGCCTTATCAGCCGAAGAAAAATAATTTCCAATCATTTAACAACTTCAAGCCGAAGTTTTTGGGACCGCCTAGACAAGCAGAACCTGAGAAACCCAACGTGTTCTGTTGTTTCCATGATTCATACGAACACACAGGGTCTTCATGCCCTGAGAATCAGAGAATGAACCAAATAATGGGATATGCCGGAGATGCAGTTCCAAGCTCCAATACAGTACCTTCAAATTCGAACGTTGCTCCACCTCAAATGGACGATTTCGATGGCGACTCCGCAACGGGATACTTTCATAGCGAACCCGTAAATCAAGAAGAAGAAGACTACCGTCAATACAATCTTGCTGTCAATCACGAGAACCTGTCAACACCTGTGTTTACACGTGCTCAGCATTTCAAAGCACAGAAAGAAGAAGACGAAAGACGGCAGTCCAATGAAAAGGGAAAAGAAGATTCCACTTCTAATCCCAAGTCTACACATGAATTCGTCACACCAGTTTCTCAAGAACCGTCTTCGACGAGTTTTGACATAGTGACATCCATGATGAAGACGAAGGTACAAATTTCACAGCTGGAGTATCTCCAGGATCATCCCGATCAAATGGATCGGATTCTTAAGGTGATTCAGAAGCCAATCGTCATACAGCCCACATTGCTAGCATCTTCCGTACCAGCGGGAGAAAAGCCAAAACCTTTTTACATATCTTTGTATATGGGAGGATATAAGCTTAGCAACTGTATAATTGATTCAGGGGCATCTGATAACGTCATGCCTTTACAAATCATGAAAGCTTTAGGGCTGTCATGCACGGAAACCAAAGAAAAGTGTTACTCACTTGAATCAAAACCCGTGCCGTTGGTAGGTCAGCTGAAGGATGCTCAAGTAAGATTGGCATCCTGCCCAGAAAAGAAGATCATGATGACCATTCTCATAGCCGACATCCCAATCAGTTATGGAATGCTCCTGAGCAGAAGCTTTTGCAAAGATCTCGGAGGCGAGATTCAATTGGATTGGTCGTACGCGACAATCCCATTGAAAAAGGGCACTTTCAAGTTGGAACCTGAGGCTAAGTCAACATTCACGGTGGTGAAATCTCAAGACCCACAAGCACAAGTGCTACATCAAAACACGGGTCCTGGCACGTATGCCATGCTGTCAGAAGTAACTAAAGAAGATGAAAATCTTGCACTTACCACGCAAACATTGAACCAAGATGCAAGAATGTGGAATATGCAGTTCGACGGCAGTTGCTCAACAGCAGGATCGGGAGCGGGAGTTGTCATTACCTCTCCCGAAGGAACACTGTACCCATTTGCTTATCGCTTGCAGTTCGACAACACGAACAATACCGCAGAATACGAGGCGCTCATACTCGGCCTGAAAAAAGCAAGAGATATGGGTATAAAGTACCTTCAAGTCGAAGGTGATGCGGAGCTGATCGTTCAACAGGTCAGAGGGCTCTATCAAGTAAGAAGAAGCCGTCTTTCTTCTTACCGACAAAGGGTATGGAATGCGATCGACTGGTTCGAAGCATTCAACATCGAATACATACCACGTGAGCGGAATAGCAGAGCGGATTCCCTTGCGGTATCAGCAGCTCTTTTCATGCCCCATTCTGACTTTCGTCAGAATATCTTTGCTATTGAGCTCATCTACAGGCCGGCCATCCCCGACAACTGCGACAATTGGCAGGTTTTTACCAATGATAAAGACATTCAAGAGTTTCTTCGCATGGATGATAATTATCAAGAATTATTCTTTGAAGGTAGTGCTTCTCCCTCCAGAGAATATATGGCAGAAGATTCCGAAGTCACGGAATCTGGTGTCATCCAACTAAAAGGCAATAATATCCCCAAAGGTCTAGTATCCTTGGAAGATATATTTGATAGACACGACAGACGTGTTCAAGACCAAAGAAATTCTAACGACAAGACGTCAGCCGACTACCGACAAGTCAACATTGGTACGGGAGATAAGCCTCGGCTCGTCAACCTAGGAAAGTGTTGTACGGCGGAAGAAAGCGACCATTTCATCTCTCTATTCAAGCAATACCGAGACGTCTTTGCATGGTCCTATGAAGACTTGAAAGCATTCAAACCAAAGGAATTGTCTCATACAATTCCACTAAAGTCTGACATCAAGCCTTTTAAGCAGAAGCAGAGACACTACAACCCGCGTATCCAAGATACAATCTACGCGGAGGTAAAAAGATGGTGGATGCCAAGATCATATACCCGATCCACTATTCCACCTGGGTGTCCAATATCGTTCCTGTGCGCAAGAAGAGCGGAGAAATCCGGATTTGTGTAGACTTCAGGAACCTGAACCAGTCGTCACTAAAGGATAATTATCCTTTGCCTATCATGGAACATACATTGCAAACAGTAACCGGTTCGGAGATGCTGTCATTGCTTGACGGATTCTCGGGATACAACCAGATTGCAGTAGCTGAAGAGGATCAACTCAAGACAGCGTTCACCACTCCATGGGGAACGTTCGCCTACGAGAGGATGCCCTTCGGCCTCATCAACGCCGGTGCTACCTTTCAGCGAGCCATGGACTTGGCGTTTGGTGACTTAAAGAACAAATTGATAGTCGTCTATCTTGACGACCTTACCGCTTTCTCAAAGAAGCGGCAAGATCATTTTCAGCACTTAGTGAAAGTGTTCGAGAGATGCAGGTCCCACCACATATCACTGAATCCAAAGAAGTCTATCTTCGCGGTGACAGAAGGCAAATTGCTTGGTCACATCGTCTCTAAAGAAGGGACTAGGATAGATCCTAATCGGGTAGATGCAATCAAGGACCTGGCTCTCCCTACCAATAAAACTAGGGTACATTCTTTCTTCGGCAAAGTCAACTTTATACGGAGATTTGTACCTGACTTCTCGGAGCTGACCAAAGACATCTCGGCAATGATGAAGAAAACGACCGCTTTCAAATGGACCGATGAAGGAAGGAAGGCGTTCGAGAAAATAAAAGAGGCCATCAGCAAAGCGCCAGTGTTGGTTCGACCTGATTTCAATAAAGAATTTATTCTTTATTGTTACGCGTCGGAACATACTCTCTCCGCCATACTGACTCAGAAGTTGAATGAAGAGACTGAGTCACCTATCGCTTTCATGAGCAGCAGCTTCAAGGATAGCGAATCTCGGTACTCCCAAATAGAGAAAAACGCATATGCAGTTGTGAGGGCTGTTAAGAATTTCAGATTCTACATCCTAAACTCTCACACCACTGTGTATGTTACAGACCCCGCGGTCAAGAGTGTCCTTACTCAACAAGAAATGGGCACCAAAAGAGGCAACTGGATTGCAAGAGTTCAAGAATACGACTTGGATATCAAGCCTACCAAGCTCGTTCGTGGGAGAGGTCTATGTCAACTCCTGGCAGAAGATGGTGATTTAAAGCATCAAGCTGAAGATGGAATCTCAGGAACAGAAATGGAAGAAGATCTCCCAATGGTCTTATTAGTTGAATCTGCTCAAGAGTGGTACACAGAATTGTGGTACTACCTAACCTACGGGGAATGTCCAACACACTTGGACAAGCAGCAGAGAAGAACTTTGAAATTACAAGCACAAGGTTATGTGCTTGGAGGAAATGTTCTATACAAGCGTGGGCTTGATGGAACGTTCCTACTATGCGTCACCAAAGATCAACAAAGACGATTGATGGAGGCATTCCACAATCAAGCATGCGGAGGTCACTTCTCATCAAGGGTTACCGCATTCAAGATCTTGCGGGCATCATTCTTTTGGCCGACTTTGTTCCGCGACGCATATGACTGGGTGCACAGATGCACATTGTGCCAACAATTTGTTGGTAAACTTAAGCTGTCAAACCTTCCACTAAGGCCGGTGGTGATAGATGCTCCATTCCAGCAATGGGGCATAGACTTTGTGGGACCTATCAACCCTCATTCCAGCAAAGGACATGTCTACGTCCTCACGGCGACAGACTATTTCACTAAGTGGGTTGAGGCAATTCCTGTAAAGCAGGCTACTTCCGAAGTGGTGTGTAACTTCCTCAAAGAGAACATCATTACACGCTTTGGAGTACCTAAAAAGATCGTGACTGACAACGCTACAAGCTTCTCGTCAGAGGAGTTGATAGAATTTTGTTTTGACTATGGCATCACCTTGTCCCATTCTTCATATTACTATCCACAAGGTAACGGACAAGCTGAATCGTCAAATAAGAACATAGTCACAATAGTGCGTAAGATGGTTGATTCCAATCAACGGGCTTGGCACACAAAATTGTACGATGCTCTTTGGGCTGATAGAATCACGCCTAAAAGAGCTATCGGCACTTCACCTTTCATAATCCTGTATGGCACTGAAGCTGCGTTACCCGTCACTCTAGAGTTGTCCGCTTTGCAGCTGGCATCCACAATAGAAGATGAGGAATTCAAAGATCCTATTGAGAAACGTATCTTATGCCTGATGAAACTTCAAGAAGAAAGGGTGGAGATAGTTGATAAAATCACTCAGCATCAAGAGCGAGTGAAGAAGATCTTCGACAAGAAGGCTCGACAACGAGACTTTGAGATTGGAGATAAAGTCCTATTATGGGACAAGAGACACGAACCAAAGGGAATGCACGGAAAATTTGACTCCCTTTGGCTGGGGCCGTTCCTGATTCATAACATTGCAGGAGAGAATTCCTATATTCTCTCACATTCAGACAGGAGGCTCTTTCAACTGCCTTATAGCGGGCAGTACTTGAAGCATTTCATCCCTTCGGGGATGGGGTGAGTATATATTGTAAATACTTTTCCTTGCTTTAACGTTATGTTGTTATGTTTTTCCCCGTTCAGTGAAGTATTGTCGTGTTTTAGGTGATTTCTTAGATGTTTTGTCGTAGGTGAATAAATTGGGGAACCCAATAAATAAGGTGAACTCTATTTTTAGGTATGTATGGAACCAAAGTCCTAACTCCGTTACCCAACTGATTAGATATACTGGTCTACGAAACTTGAGATTCTCGGTTCACCTATGCCGTAGGTATCCGACATGGTCACCAGACGGAGCCTAATGTTGTACCCAAAATAAAAAATTTGGCATTCTGTATAAATTGAGCTAAATCTTGTTAAAATGCCATGTTAAGTCAGTTTTAGGTCAAACCAATCATAAAATCTTGGTGGGTTTTTGTCAAAGAACACACGTGCAAAATTCTAAAAATTTGAAAATTAGGGTTTTTCGCCCCTATTTTCAGGGAAACCCCCGAAAATAGGACCTTCCCATAATTGATTGAAAATGATTTTGATAGGATTAAAAGGCTTCACGATCACATTGGTCAAGTCAGAATCATCAAAAGACATGTTTTACTTTGGTGGGTCTATTTCTATTTTTCAGGAACAAAGTTAGGAGCTCCACAGCCATTAATGGCAGATTGGCCAGTACCAGGTGCTGAAAGCTAAGCTTCAAAAGCTTCAACGACACAACCATGGCGGAAAAGGTAAAAAATGCATGGGCGCCAGAAAACTGTTGGCGTTTAAATTAGCACCTCTGGAGTGCTGATTGTAAATGTTCAGCTATTTAAAATGTTTTGTAACACTTCTTCATTATTTAAAGAGGAGAAGTCCCTCTCTGCTGGGAGCAATGCGTAAGGAAGGGAAATGTAAACAAAAGTTCCTATCTTTTTTATGCGTCAGCGGCAGGACACAAGGGTGCACAAACACAATGCGCCGTAGCTAAGCTTTTTCTTCATTTTTTCTTGCAGATCTGAAGCAGAAAAGGATTGCTATTTTGAGGATTGGACCCAAAGATAGATTTTTTCAGGGAATTAGATAAAACTTCCAATCCATCTTCTGTCTATTTCCTCTCTTCTGGTCTTAGGTTTTCTTGCATATGACAGAAAAAGCAACAGGCTATATCAGATCAGATCAACTGGGTAGATTCAGCATTATTTTCCAGAGAAACCCATCTCGACAAATTTTCCAAAATCAGCAAACTTGCTGCCCCTATTTTTGGGGGTTTTTCCGAAAAAGTTTCAGAATTCAAATTCTGAGGAACTGGGTTTGTTCAGCATTGAAGCACGAAAACAACCCATGTGCCAGATTTTTTCCGGAAAAATACTTCTCGGCAGGGCGCTATTTTTAAGGGTTTCCGAAAATCATCTGAACAAGGTCAAGCTTACAGTCAATCTTTAAGTTTTTCAAGATGCAGCACTCCCAGGTACAATTTGAGACCAAGACGGTCTTACTCCATGATTACTTGAAAACAGTTGACACGAATTTACACCAAGTAAATCCAGTGGTTGATTTGGAGCAGCTAGAAGGCATGACTCAAATCACATTGCAGAATATTGAAGAATCCGGGTTGCTGCAGGCCGCATCAATTCCCATCACCCTACAAAGCATAGAGATTGTAATCGCTTGTATCAAGCATTACAATCCTACCACCAGAGAAATCAGAGCAGCAGATGGAAGAATTGTTTGCAGTCTAAAGCCTCAGGATATCAAAAGGTGTTTTGATATTCCATCATGTCCTAACAGCAAAGTCATATCAGTGACAGAATGTGAGAAGGCATTTGAGACAGCTAAGGACAAATGTCAAAAGGTTATGGCTGAAAAATGGCTAAAAGTGACAAAGGAAAGCTTGCCTAAATTGTTGGGACGAGGAGAATGTAAAGATGAGTATGCAGTGTTAATCACTCTACTCAATAGAATCACTGGAGAAGAAGATGGTCGTCAATTCCAGCCATGGATGTACTATATCATTGCAAAAATCATTGGCAGGAGGGAATATTATGACTGGGCCACTTTTGATTAGTGACACACTCCACCGACAAATCACTGGGTATCTGGAAGCTCATAGGTTCCACATGTGCTCTTACCTAGTATACCTAATAGCCTTCCAAGGCGATTTCAGGTTATTGAACAATGTGGGAACCTTAGGTGTGCAGAAGGTTCACGAACATTTCACACGTCTTGAGTTTACTCATGCGGAAAGACACTTCAAGAAAACAAGTGATCACTTCACTATGCACATAGTGCGTGAGCTTAACCATGAAATGCACGTGCATATTACACAGACAGCCAGAGAGGCAATGGTGGATTGGGCAGATTGGTTCATCCAATTTCCTACGTTCTCCTACATACGCGTGTATGGCTACATTGGCCACCCCGCCATGCTACCAAGATACCCTTCAGATAGGGTAGTCTTCATGGAATTCCTGAGACAGTTGTCCGAGGTTCATGTCTACTTGCGCTTCAAGAAGAAGACAGCTGTTAACTTTCCCGTTGAAATGGGACTATATAGATGTGGATTCGCGGCAGATGCTAAGATGATGAGTCAAGAAATAGCGAGGTTTAACCTCAAGTATCTCATTGATAGAAGATCCTATGATCCCAGAGGACTCTATGCAGCACACCTCGAGCAACACTCGTCACATAAGTCTTCTATGGAAGATTATTGGGTAAATTGTAAAGACGAGTATGAAGTGCGAAGAAGGAACTACAGCAGATTCAGACTCTCACAAATTGCTGATTTTATGTCAGCAGACATTGAGGGCCTGTCCGATGATGAAGGGGAAGTCATTGTCCCCTCATTCTTTACAGATTCAGTTGACTCTCAACCGCTCCCGAGAGTGGATTGGTATGCCAAAGAAGACACTTCTATAGAAGAAAGAACGAGTAGAGTGGTTAGAAATAGCCAACTCTATCTCAACAGCAAGAAATCAAGGAAGGTGATACCTCACAGAACAGAGCCGCCACAGGGTCAGTCTACACCACCTTCCACTTCAAGAAGGAAGCCTAGGCAGAAGCAATGGTGCAATCCTCCCCGGGGGATGAGGATGTCAAAGCCTAGAACACAGAGAACACCTGTGGAAAAAGCCACGCATAGTCCTGAAATAATCACGGGTATTGCTGCCCCAGAACAAAGAGTAGAGACTGCTACCCCTGATTCAGCAGAAGTTATCACGGAGGAACCAGCAGCAGTGGTTGTTGAAGAACCAGTGGCTGAACCAATGGCAAAAGCAACAATAGTAGAAGCAGCAGCAGAAACGGTGCCTGTTATGGAAGCAGAGCCACCAATATCACTAGTACCACAGCGATCACAAGTCCTCATCGACTTGGATTCGCCACCGAGAGACATTGCTCCAGCACAGTCTCACACATCTAGCATTCAAGGGCCTCACGTCCCTCCTAGCGAAGTTCGCCGAGATTCTACTTGGCTTGAAGGCTTCCTAGGAAGAAAGAGGGAAAAACCCTCGTATGAACTTGACTTTACTGAATTCGACCACGTCCCACAAGACACGTCGGCGAAGAAGTTAAAGAAACAAGTTCACATAGAAAGGAATGCGGAGTGTGAGATCATCATAGAGACTGCCACTCCACCAATAGAGAAAAGCATACACGAGGTTCAAGTAGAAGACTACACCTTGTCTCAACTTAACCTCGGGAAGACTACACGACAGGCGGAGGCAGACCTTCTTGGAATAGCTTCGGTGAGCGCACAAGAAAGAATGGCAAAGGATGGTAAAGAAAAGGCAGCCTTAAAGGCTGAAAATCAGAAACTGAGGTCTTACATAACCAGCTTGATACATGGCACACCAAACATCTCAGCCCTACCAGCAGGACTGCTAGATCTCGGTACGAACAAAATCATGAAGCGATTGATAACGTGCGGCAAACGCGAGAGAGATCAAGTGGAAGAGTTTGTTCTCCAGGGTAGATGTATCTTGAAAGCAAACCTTTACGATTCACCCGGGATGGGGAGCACATGGGCTTGCGTCGGAGATCCAGTGACGGAATAAAGGTTACCAAAAAAGAAACTGAGCGAAAGCACAATTGCAGATTTGCAATTGGCATATCAATCAGTATACTCTGAGGAAAACAAGCAACATCTTTTTGCTTGGAAGGAACAATTGGCGTACAAGGTGAAAGCCTATGACGCTCATTTAGTAGAGTTGATTGATTCTGAGGGCGGTGGTTACCCGCGATTAATAAACCGCTTAAGAATGTTGGTGATATCTTTCCCTTGCATGGAATATGACGTGAGGAGGAGAATCACGTCGAGATAGTTCTTTATGCGAGAACGATTCGAGGATGTCATCCGCAGTACCTTTCTTGATGATCCAGATGGTTGCAAGCTGGCTAAGGTAGCAGCTTTATCAACCAAGTTTGAAGAGGCAGCATCTTAGTGTATTGACTTTGGAAATCAACTCACAACGGGTGAGATCATGCTACGACGCCACGTCATCATCCTACAGAGCATTAACTCCCCAGAAGCTGATGAAGTCAATCAATGGATAGAGACACTGCTGATTAGTGGCGAACTATAAGTGCACCAAAGAAGGACGCCATACACCCTCGAAGTGGCATTCATGAGACTTGAGTTTGACTTGATGCTTCTTTCCAAGTCAACTCAAGATGATATTAAATGTAGTTGGAGTTAACTTGATGCTTCTTTCCAAGTTTAACTCCGCTTTCCTTAAATCATGCATTGTCAGATCCCACTAATTAAGGATGTCTAATTGGCTTCCATGATTTGTGGATCTTAGATCTCCACTAAATGTGGATGTCTATTTTGGAGGGATACTTTCATTAAAGTTTACCTTTAGTTTACTTTCAGTCAACTGAAGTAGTTTCCAGTTGACTCTTTGTTTGCTTTCAGTTAACTGAAGTAGTTTTCCAGTTAATTGCTTGTTCCCCCTTTTTAGGAATAAATCTTGCTAATTGATTGGCAAGAACTCATTGTTAACTCAAGGAGATTTTGGGGTTGCCCACTCCTTTGAGTTCTATAAATAAGAGCCTTGGGCTCATTATTTGTTTAACTTTTACTTGCTATGCAAAATTGCTGCGCCATTGTTGCCAACAGCTTTGAAAGCGGATATTTGTTCACTCTTGGATTAGAGTTCGTTGGTCGATTGCAATTGTGCATGATTTCGTGCCTTTGCCTTCCCAACCTTTGTAATTCGTTGATGAAGCTTTGAAGGAGAATATCAGAAGGCGCTTGCATTTTGGTCAATCTTTTTGAGTTGTGTCTACGTCTTGTGTTTAATAGCTCGTTGTTTCATTTCCCTCCTCGGATAGGAGTCCCTCCTCCTTGGACATTTGTTATTGACAAGTTGTCGTTTGTTGTTGTTTAATGTATTGACTTCCAAGCTATACTTCGGATAGGAGTCCCTCCTCCTTAGCAAGCTCGCTGGCCAAGGCATCGTAAATTTGTTGTTTCTCGTAAATTATTTCCTAGACCATACCTCGGATAGGAGTCCCTCCTCCTTGGCAGGTCTCAGATCTAGTTTACCGTATAGAGCGTTTGCTTGTACCAACCTTATCCCGGTGTATACCCGAGAGTTCAGAGCCTCGGTCATATTCTCAGGAGACGGCGAATTCAGGTGATCCAACCAATCCATTCCCGCTCCTTTACCCTGATGCTCTGTTTATCTTGATGGTATTGGATAGATAGAAGCTAGGTTAGTCGTAGTTAAGATCTGCAAAAACCAGAGAAAAAGCTTAGCTACGGCGCATTGTGTTTGTGCACCCTTGTGTCCTGCTGCTGAAGCATAAAAAAGATAGGAACTTTTGTTTACATTTCCCTTCCTTACGCATTGCTCCCGGCAGAGAGGGACTTCCCCTCTTTAAATAACGAAGAAGTGTTACAAAACATTTGAAATAGCTGAACGTTTACAATCAGCACTCCAGAGGTGCTAATTTAAACGCCAACATTGTGGAAAAGGGAATTCTACAGTAATTGGGGATGGTCATGAGGAATAGGGAATTGGTTATGGGTTCGTTGAAAAGTCATGGAAGAATTCAACACTGACTAAGGATTGGGTGCAAGGGATGCTCTACCAAACATGGTTCATGAAATTTAGCTGTGTGGTACCTGTGCTACAAGGAGGTAGAATTATCTTTGCCTTCTCTAATGGACTGAGTAAATCAGGTTGGCTGGGTGGAACAAGTTTTTGTGGTGGTTCAATTGATTAATGCCTGATCAATAGATACTTGCTCAAAAGGAAATGTGTGTCCAATCAATGCCTGCCCTTCAGTCCTAATGAAACAGAATGTCTTAGAAGGTTGGTATTTCAGCACCTCGACAAGAATATAAACATTCTCTCCAAAAGGCCTAAAGGTTGCAGAATGAATTTTAAGAATGAGTGCTGCCTTGCTATATGCATGTCTGCTAGATAGGGTGAGGATATGACTCGCAACCTGCAGTATCTCCCATCACAGGTGTTGTACTTAGCAGTATTGTGTCAGAATTTTTAGGAGGATGTGTCAACTTCAATGACACCCAATCCATACAAAGTAATGTAAAGATGATGCTTTCAAGACCAATGAAGCGGAAGCTGACATGATCTGGTTCATGGTGGTCAAGTGTGTATGCTGATTTGAGGAATAGGTGTGTGGTTGGTTGTAATGTCCCCATTTTCGCAAGCATCAGAGTTCGGTGGATTTAGCCTATTCTTGGCCCTCGTAGGCTAATATGTCTGGTTAGGGGGTCCCTTTTTGGTAGTGAATAGTGGTTTCTCTCCTTCAGCGCTTCGTGTGGGTTCAAGCTTAGCCTTCGGTTGACTCAGTTTCACATACTTACTATTTATAGTAAGTCACTGTTTAGGGTTTCTATTTTTAGATGGGTATCCGATCACATGGAGAACAAGGAGAGTCGACTCCTGGTTCAGACGGCATAGCAATCAGACAAGTATTTCAAGAGATATTAAAGTTTTAGTGACTAAGTGATTTATTTAAATATTTAATGTTATTATAAAGTTATAAAGTCACTTTAATATCATAAAGTGCATTAAGTGAATTTTAAAGTGGGAATATATCTTTTATCCCACATTGGCTAGGAAAGTGTTTGAGCTCTCACAAGAAAAGAATAAAAAGGGACTTAAGAGCTCATTCTCATCATCCAGGATTTGATATTTGTCATATGATTTCTCTTTGGTGTTTGGAGAAGGGAGCCCTAGGGTTTTCTGCCAGCGTATCGGCATTGGAGAGGGTAGCTACTTCATTGCAACAGCATTCTGAGGTTGTGAAATATCATCTGAAGGTGCTTAACTGTTGACTTCATCCAGAGGTCAAGTTTATGATTCATTGGATTTTCAGGAGAGTTTCAGAATAAGGGTTTCATCATCTTATTCAAGATCAGAGATTGTATTCCGGGTATGCTCTATTGTAAAAGCTTTTCAAAGTGAATCAATAAAATTATCTCTTTGCTGCAATAGGGCTTAATATTTTCATTTCCAGTATTTTCCTTTCATGCCTGGCATTATTATTTTAAAAATACACAAAAAGACAAAGATACAGAAAAACACAAACCAAAATCAGAAAACCCTCATCAGAAGTGCAGAGCTCCAGGAAGTGATAGAACTAGAGTTCTTACATTGGTGATGTTCATGATTTGTCACAGTGTGTAGAGTCTAAACAGCTTGGGGGGTTCTGGATAGCAGATGTGGCTGTAAAGCTTTTGATTCTAGAATTTGAGTTTAAAAGTTTAGCTTAAGCTAGATGGATTTAGTTGGTCTGCAAAGCCTAGATGGCTGCTTGAAAATTCGGCATTTTATGTTGCATAAACATTTTATATTTATTTTAATGCCTTTATTTTAGCCCAAAAGTATTTTGGTCCTCTTTTTTCATCGTGGGCGGGGACCCTACTAAAACCCTATTTATTGATCAAAATGGATTAAAAAAAGAACTATGGAATCCCTTTCATACCAATTCCAAACCTGGTAAACTCCCATTATCTTCTGTTGTTCTTATTAAGATAAATTTGTTTATTTAATGTAAAAGAAAACACATAAATCCAACATATTGTTAGGAAGCCTGAATACAAACAGGAAACCCATAGTTTATTGGGTAAACTAGACACATTACCCTTTCCCATTAATCACATCATGAATCACTTCTTTCAAGGTAGAAACAATACAGGTGAATTCACCACCAAAGATGTAAAAAGCATACCTCATCCATAAACAATCGCAGGAAAGATGATGTAAACGTAATCCATCTGTTACTGAAAAGCTCACCATTCAAAGGTGATAAACAGGACATCTGCATTTGTAGCCAATTCATTAGGGCTACCACAGCCTTTACATTGCCTGATTCAACTGCAGAATTCTGCTCAGTGGCCCTGATTTCAGAGTTTATTTCCAGTGAAGAACCATGACAAGAAACAGACTTTTTTGGAATTCCCATATCTTCTCTGATCATAATAAAAGAACATTTGAACAAGAGAAAGACAGCACGACTTTGTAAATGACTTTTACAGCTATTAAACTCTCTGTTGCAATGATCTGAAGAAGTCCAAAAGGGAGATCCCAGCAAAGAGTTCTCATGAATTTTGTTTTCCGGCAATGGATGGCAAAGGAGATCTGCAGCATGTTCCCAAAGCAAGTCCAGCCACTGCAAAAAGAAAGAAGGCTTTTGTAGAAAACAGTCGCTAAGTCTGATCATTAACATCTGCAGGAAGAACAAGTGTTTATTCAATATAATCAATATCCCCCCTTACCATACAAATAGAGCAGACAATTAATAATTTTGTTCTAACGATAGTAGTTTTCATATGGCATATCTCTAAATAAGCAACATCCTGTAAGCTTTAAAGCATCCAAAGCTGCTCTCAAAAGTGAGGCTTCAATATAAAGGCCACAATATATGTACAAACATCACTGATAATGTGCATGATATTTATTGTTTCCTTCTTAACATTCACCAATGAAATATGCAAAAACTCTCGACTTACCTCCATAAGAAAGATATATCAATGAAACACGGTGAAAGAAATGAAATACAGGAACATGACGCAACCTAGCACTCTTAGGATTCAGCGATCAATTAATTAAGACTGAGAATCAGTCATCAAACAATTCTTAGGGGAAACCTTTTTGATTTTTTAAATCATTTGTTCGACATGCAGCACTACCTTTTGCATATAACCAGTAGTTATAGTAAAGCTATGGCAAATACCAAAGT
>VDFB02128743.1:0-48679 GCA_007258455.2 Sequoia sempervirens
TTTTTTAATGACGGTTATCTATTCAAGGGCTCCCTTAAAACATTATGATATACCTTAGTCTATGTAAAATTATATATAAATCAAACATATATATCATTATAATTCTATATAATTTTTGACAGTCTATCCAAAATATCTCCTTTTATCTGATACAATCTTCTTAAAATTTTGATTGTATTCTACGGAAAAAATCTATAAATATGGTCATATGGCCATCAAATTTAAGCCTTGCCACCTACCCCCACTCCCTCCATATATTTCTCTCAAGTCATCATTTAAAAAGAATATAATTAATATTTATATTAATATTAAAAATTAATTTTTAAAACAAGGTGTTCGACCGAACATCTTTAGAATGTTCGGTCGAACCCATTTAAAATCAATTTTTTTATTCTATGGTGTGGGTTCGGTCGAACATGGGTTCATTTGAACCCCTATTCGACCAAACATTTTTATTTTCTTCAACCGAACAACTGTTCGACTGAACCCACATTTTTTCACCCTTCCCCCCTGAGGCACCAAAATTGCTGAGAATTTTGCACTTTGAAGCTTGATTTGAGAATGAAAATGGAGGAGATCTCAGAAACCCAACTAGTATCAGGTTCCCCTCAAAACGAGCTATCCAACGAATATAATTTTAATATGTTTTGATTATATTATCTATCTATTTTTTAAGTTTTATTAAATATAGGTTTTTCATTGAAAATAAAATCTTTGTTACTGGAGTGGAAAATAGAAGATTATCAAAAAATTAAAAATGTAGGTACACTAGATGGAGTCCTTAATCAACAAAAAATCGATACATCTAGAGTAAAAAAGTTATGCGTTATCTTGGTTGTGTTATGTCGAGATTATAATTGATTTGACTTTTGAGCTTGATTAGAGGAAAAATGTTCAATAAAATATCTAACCAAATTGGAAGCACTGATCTCAGGAGTTACAAATCTAAATTTGAAGAATTGGAGATTTTATCTTTCAAGGAAAAAAAGTTATCTCACGTTATCACGATTGTCGTCACTTTTTAAAATGTTTGAAAAAAACCAATTTTAAGTGGGAGATGGAAAAAGAAGTGCAATCTGATTCCAAAAAAAATGAAAAAAATATTTTTAGAATCTACAGACAAAATGTGACAAGACTCTAGTTTGCATCATCTTCAAATTCCTCACGATTTAATCGCTATAGGTACCCGAATGTGAAGATTTTGTTAAAAAAAAAATATCAGTGTCTAGTTTGGCCAAAAATTGTAAACCACTATTGTGGGATCACCCTTGTAGTTATGACTTTAGCAATGATTTTATACAATGTATTAAGAAAAGTAGTAGGGTGCCATTCAAAGATAGAGTCTTCATTTTTCCCCTTCAAAAGGAGTTTGATTAGGCTTTGATTAATATTAGGCTCTAAAGAACCTTTCTCCAAAGCTTCCTGATATAGCATATAGAAATCATTTTTAAAGTATTTCCATATTGTTTGATAGAACTCAACAGAAAGGTTATCAACCCTAGGGCTTTTATTAGAGGATATTGAAAATATAACTTATTTTAAACTCTCCATAGATAGATCACGATCTTAAAAAAAACTATATTTAGAATCCACCTTCTTAGGAATATGATCTTTAATAATATCTTTTAATATTAATTGTGTGTCCTACCAATGAGTTTCTTCTCTAAAAAGATCCTCATAATATTTTTCAAATGGGACTTTAACAGCTTTTGGATTCATATGAGTAGAACTAATACCATCTTGATTTTTTCTAATATACTCCTTTTTATGTTTATAGTTTATAAAATTGAAGAAGTATATTTCGAACTTTTGTTACCCTCCCTAACCAAATGTAATATGGCCCTGATTTTAGCTCCGTACATCTTCTATAAATGCCAAGTTTACAAAGATGGGATTCTAAAGACTAGAAGCTTGCATATTGATATTATTTGGATTAGTATTAAGCAATTTTTTGGTGTGTTCTAGCTTCCCCTGAAGGGATTTTTCCTTATGTTTGTATTTCCAAGACAATATTTTTCGAAAATCATGTAAGAATTCAACACATTGTGTAATAGTATGATGCCACCAATCCTTATATGAATCCTCTTCTTTTGGCTTAGTGATAGAATTCTAAAGACCAACTAGAGTAGCAACATAAGAGATTTTTTTTTATATGAGATGTATTAAGCTTATATGACAACTTAGAAACCCCATGTTGTTTCAGTACCAATAACAACATTTGCAAATAATAGCAAAATAATATGAGAGAACTAGTAGAATATTCGACTCTAACCCAATGACCAAAAGAATCTTGAACCACTTGAATATTAGGGGATAAATAGAACCTATCCAATCTACTACTTGCTTATATGACAACTTAAAAACCCCTATGTTGTTTTAATACCAGGAATAATACAAATAATAGGAAAATAATCTGAGAGAGCAACTTAGAATAGTCAACTCTAACCTAATGACCAAAATAATCTTGAACCACTTGAATATTAGGGGATAAATAGAACATGTATCCAATCTACTAAGCTTCCTATCATCCCCAAATATGTAATTAGACCAAGTGTACACTAGTTGTGGTTATGCCTTAAACATTTATCATGAATTGGATTTATTACCCTCACAGTGTTATGTGAATATAATCATTTATCAAATTATTCACTACTCAATATGACTATTCCAAATACGACAATTTTAATGTTTCATTATATTAAAGGGTAAGTGCAAGAAGTTGAGTCCACAAAATGTGAAAGTTTTTGCCTTAGCCAAAAAAATGAAATCGGATTTGCAAAAACAGGATCCTTCTTTTAAAAAATGGGATCTTGTTTAGCTTCAAGATCCCGAGCCTAAATTCTAAACAGGATTCTGTTTTTCAAAAAATAGGATCTCGTTTGTCAATGGGTCCCAAACCGTCGGACGTAAAACGGGATCCCATTTTTTACAAAACAAGATTTTGTTTTAAGGTGGTATTTATTTTTTAAAAAACAAACGAAACTCAATTAATTCATACAACACAGGATCCCAAATTGGCAAGGATGACAGCGACATTATAAGCGACCTCTAGGTGCACCTCCACCCCCAAATTATTATTTTTTTTGTGTTTTTTTGAAATTTTTAATACAATAATAGATTTTAGCATTTTTTTTACAATTTATTTAACATTTTATACATTTTATTTACCTATAACAGTAGAAATGATGATTTATAGAAGTAGAAAAAATGCAATGAAACCCTAAAGAATAAGAGATTAAAAGAAACTAGATTTAGGATTTTCAAGATTTTTAGAAATATACTCTGAATAGTTTAGTAAAAGGCTCGGTTTTACAAGTTCTCATATGTTTTTACGTCAAGATCTTAAAAATTTTGGATCCATTTTTGGATAAGGTTAATGATATATGATTAATCCATACGCCAGTGTTTTGTTGTGCTTAATTGTTCTTTATTTGATGAAAATCAATAGAAGGAACTGGATTCAAGGTCATATCATTGGATTATCTATGAGTTGAATTGTTATTGTATTCATTTTGATCTATGTTTTGAATGATGGGTGAACAATTTGTTTTAAGTAAGTTTAGTGAATGGTGATGATATCTGAATTAGCATTATGGAATGTGTGTAGTAGCGTAGTTTATTCTATGGATTACATCTTGCTATAATTGTGGTTAGGTAGAATGAACACTCATTGTTGATTTGCATGTCTGGATACATAAGGATTTTATTCATGTTTTTGTGATTTAAAGCTCGATTTCATCTTTTTCTTTTGTTTAAAACCCCTCAAACGTAAACTACCTAAAGATATTGAATAGAAATGAAAAAAACAACCTTAAATTGTATCTTAAGAACAAAATTTAGCTTTTGAAACCTAAATTGTTCAATCAAACCAAAAAAAAATTACATTTGAAAACCCTAAATTGAAAGGAAACAAACAAAATTGCATTTGAAAACCCTAAATTGAAATGAAAAAAATTGCATTTCAAAACCCTAATTGCTTTTTGAAACCCTAAAGTCAAATCAAACAAAAAAAAGGATTTGAAAACCCTAGTTTGAAATGAAAGAAAAAAATTGCATTAAAAAACCCTAATTGCTTCTTGAAACCCTAAATTGAATTCAAACAAATTGCTAAAACCCTAGAAATTGAAATCAAGCAAATCATTTTGCATTTGAAAACCCTAATTTTGAGCTCAAGAATATTTGATAATGGAAAAAAATCATTTGCATTGCTTAAATTTTTTAAATTTCATTTGCATTGTATGGAGAAAATAATATGTTAAACTCTATTTTCAATGTTAAATTATAATTAGATTAGAAAACAATATGTTAAAGAATAGTTACAATTTATAAATTATCAATGTTTGTTTCAAATTTAGTTAGCAAATTCCTAAATCCTTGTACAATCCATTTCCAATTGTCACTTAATTAGATAATATTCGCATTCATTTCTATCTTATGTTTTGATCTCTCTTAGTCATGCCTTGTTTCCATTTCTTGTTTGCATGTGTTGTCTCTTGTCTTTTGACACTCTTCACTCTCATTCTAGTCAATTAATTGTTAATTAGGCTTCTAGTTTAGTCTAAAATCTCAATTTGCACTAGTTGTACCTAGACACTAAAAGAATCGAAATATTTTTCTTTTCTTTATTTTAGGTTCTTTCAATTCCAAACAATCCAAAATAAAATAAGATTCAAAATTAACTAATTTTATTATACATTTTATATCATAAAATTCATTTAAGTGGGAAATATTAATGAAAAAAATGTTAAATAAAATATAATCTTATATTCAATTAAAAAAATATATCAAGTTAAAATATACATCAAACTCAATCTTAATAATACATAATTATGTGTTTCTATTACGGAAATAGCCAATCAATTCATAAACTAGTCAATCTATTACCCTAAACCATAAACCGATGTCTTAAGGGGTCCTAATATGACATTTCTTAAGGGGATCAAAGAAATTCTCAAATTTTGGTGAAGTTTCCCAAGGCAACCAAATTTAACAATAAAAGATCGTGCAAGATTATAATATGAATGAGATTTCATGACCTAGGTTGGTTAATCGAAACAAGAGCTATCTCAATCAATTGTTCCACAAGAAAATGTTGTTCACTAACTTGCAAGTCCATTATTCCAGGGGCCACCCAAACTTCACCCTAAGTTCCCTAAACCCTAAACCCTGAACTCTAAAATCTAAACCCTAAACCCTAAAGCATTCATTTTGTCTTAGGACCTTAAAATAAAATTTTGGTTGTGTGAATGGTTGATCTAGACCTGTTCAAACATAGACAAAAACCACAATGTTAGTCATCAAACACATCTAAAACAATCATTCCCCATGCAATTCATTGAAATGAAATGAACAAGAAAACAAGAGAAAATATCAAATAAAATCTATTGAAAGCTAAGTAATCTTATCCAAAACATTCAAACCCTCAATCCCATGGGGGAATTGGTGCTATTTTGATGTGGAAAATAGACCTTTCCCAATTCCTTGCAAGCTTTGATGAACTTTGATGAAGATTGTGTACTCCTTGATGAAATTTGACCATAACCTAGCTAAGATGATGAAATGCTATGAAAACTTTGATGAACAATGGATGAACTTGCATAAAATCTATAGATAATGACTTTGGCTCAAGTTGTGGATCCAAAATCAATAGAATAGCTCTCCATTTATAGGAAATAAGGATGGAGGAATGAAAGATATGAAGAATGTGGGACTAAACATAAGCCAATGACATTGTGCCACTTGTCAACATGCTAGTGGAGAGAGGTGGAGCACATTTTGATCAATGTGCAATTAAATGCAATTAGGTGGAAATTTGAAATTCAAAAGAT
The DNA here is from genome assembly GCA_007258455.2 of Sequoia sempervirens. Taxonomy (NCBI): domain Eukaryota; kingdom Viridiplantae; phylum Streptophyta; class Pinopsida; order Cupressales; family Cupressaceae; genus Sequoia; species Sequoia sempervirens. The sequence goes on from VDFB02128743.1 coordinate 5,829, forward strand.
GGCTTGTGGAGGAAGATGTGGAAGAGGAGTTAATGCCACTTGGCTCAAGAAAAATGACTCGTAAGAGATATAAATGCCAAGTTGGAGGACAAGACCTTTTAGGAGGGAGATTTCAAAATGGATGAATATTCCAACTAGATGCCTTTTTGAATGAAAATAGAAGAATTTATAAATCAATTAAATTGATTTACTTGCACAAGTTGTAGAATCTAGAGGATTTGATGGATTAGTGTTAGAGTTAATCAGGATTGATTAACTTAGATGGAAATAGGCTGATTTGACATTTTGACTTAGATTTTTAGATTTATTTAAATCAAAATGAGAGGAATATGAATATTAGATTTAATTAAATAAATTTTGATTTATTTAATTAAAAGAGGATGATGTTAGATTTAAATCAAATAAAGGTCAATTTATTCAATTTAAAGAAGATGAACTTAGGATTCAATTAAATAAAATGATTTATTTAATTAAAAGAAGGTGATGATTTAATCAAACAAAGTGATTTATTTAATTAATAGAGGAAATAGGATGAATTTATCAAACAAGTATTATTCGATTAAATGGTTAGTAGAGAGATGATTTAGGCAGAATTGATGTTAGTAAATCAGGATCAAGTGCACGAGATCAATCAGTATAATTTACGTGTCTATATTTTTCCCCTCTTTGAAGTAATGTACCTACTGCATTGACCTTCAAATAATAACCTTAGCAAGATCAAAATTAAAAAAAAACTAATTTTTTCGGATGCCCCACTACTGCCCCAGCGATAAGAATTATGCTAGTATACTGCCCCCTTGAGAGATCGAGTGGAAATGTTAATTTTCCAATCGAGATTGCAATAAAATGTGAGGGGAGTGGTTCTACTAATCAGAGGACAAAAGATAATTCTTTAGAAAGATTAGATATTTGATGTAGACAATTTTGATGATGTATAGACAGTCATCGACCATGGGTAGCCTCATGTATATTTTTGAAATATCACACAAACTTGATACTTGGATAGAAATGTTAGTAAAGATAGAAGAATAAGAAGAATAAGAGGGATGACAAGAGGATTCAACAAGTCCATGATCTGTTGAGACTTTATTAGAAATGATGGCGATTCTTTGCTTATCAGGAATTGGGATTTTAAAAGGGATTACTTACCTTATGTTTGATAACACGCATAGATATGATGCATCAAGGTATAAAGAACTAGGATGGCATTGTACCTAGTGCGATGGACTTTGACTTGAAAAATAGATAGGAGTATTCTTGTTCACACCTAACATATAGAAACTTTGCTAGGATGCATTTCAAAAGTTTCAAACATCTCCGACCAAAACACAGAAAGGTATAACATATCAATGCAATAGCCAACCAACTACCCAAAATACCTTCCATACATACCTAACAAAGCAAGTATTTGCCAAGTTATATTACAAGAATGTCCAACAAGCACAGAAGACAAAAGATAATGATCAATGCCCCATTCATTTCTCTCTAAATCGTTTTGATTAGACATCATCGAGAGGTCATTGGAATGAGTGCAATAAGATAAATCAAAAGAAAAGATCAAGTATACAAACGAGTCAATTTTCTTCATACCTACATCCAAAGGGATTTTTTTTGCTTAGGATAAGTATCCAAAGTGATTTGCTAATAGATAATTCCCATTGTAGGAAGGATGCATCCTAGGACATGTTAGTGGATGGTGGCAAGTTGTTTTGTTTAGGATAAGTATCCAAAGTGTTTTTCCAATAGATAATGCCCATTGTAGGAAGGATACATCCTAGGACATGTTAGTGGATGGTGGGAAGTTGATAGGTTGTTTGAAAGGTTGTTGATATAAGGTTGATTGACATGTTTGTGAACGATCAAGAGTTTGATTTTGCATACTCTCTCTTCTTTTTGCCACTCTTAGCAATGAATTGGTTAATTGGATCATTTTCTATACTCTCTCTTATTTTTGTCGCTCTTAGCAATGTCTTAGGATGTATTTGTAGAACTTCACTAATATTACTTACCATTCTTTTATTCAAAGTTGCTTTATTAACTATAGCAATTGTTATAGCTCTTCTTGTTGCATTTTTATCTTTAGATCAACTATTTTTCCCAATATATTGAATGACACTAGCAATAGTAGACATAGCATGTTTTAATGATTGATCTTTTCTTCTTGGTTTAACAAAAAAGCCTAACTTTTTCATTGTTTTCCTCATTTTTTGTATTCTCATCAATTGCATCATTAGTTGACATTGAAATGTAAGTTTTTTAAGATAAAATTATTTTTTGTATATTCTATTCGCATGTGTTCTTATTTGCCTCCAAGAAATATTATCAAGAAGATTATCCAAAACATCAGTTTCAATTTTTTAAAAAGTATTTTCATTAAATTCAACATCACATTCTAGATTTTCATTTTCATTTTCATTTTCAACTTCAAAATGATTTACATTTTCATCTTCATTTTCATCAACAATATGGTTTTCATTTTCACTTTCATCAACAAAATGTTTTTTGTTTTCATTTTCAACAAAAAAGGATCATTCTCGTTTTCATTTTCAACAAAAGATTTTTCATTTTCATTTTTAACAACATTAAACAATTTTTATTTTCATTTTCTAATTTATTTTCAACAAATTCTATAAAAATTTCATCTCTCTGAATATTATCAATGTCAACATTGTTAAATCCAACATCTTGTAAAACTTCTACAAACGAATTTTCCATTTCACTAAAATGTGGATTTGAAGACGTACTTGGATTTATGCCTATTGAAACATTCTCGATAGCATTGAAAGAGGAGTTTGAAGACATACGAGGACTTGTTTGTATAATCATATTATTTTCCAAATTGAATTCTTGCAAATTACCTTCGTCTACAACCATGGTCTCCTCAATGTTTTCATCTTCAATAGTTGTGGAATTCGATGCTCCACCATCATTCATTGATTTAATTCTCATTCTTCTTTCTCTGTCTTTGTTTCTCCTTCTCTCTCTTTACTTGAATTTATTCAGGAGTCAATGTCTTCCTATCTTTCCTCTTATTACAAGCTTGTGAACCCATGAGTATAAAATTCTCAAGCACAAATGAACGTCAATAGTGAAATTCTTCAAAAAATTCAATCCAAATTGCAAGTTGAAGACCTGTAAGGACAAAATTCTTCCTCATTTGTTCTTCTAAACAAGTAGAAAACTTACACAATTCCACTTAAAAAACTATTTACATGATGCCTCCTTTCAAATATTCAATCCAAATTGCAAGTTTAAGACCTATAAAAACAAAAGTCTTCCTCTTTTGTTCCTCCAAATGAGTAGAAAATTAACACAATTCCACTTCAAAAATTGTTTACATGATGCCTCCTTTGAAAAATTCAATCCAAAATGCAAGTTGAATGCCTATACAAGACAAAAGTTGATAGAAAATAGCCCAATATGTCGCAGTCGATTGTACATGTGAAGTTGCAGACTTCACAGTAAAAATTTGCCAATAATTTTTTTTAAAAAATAGTAAAAAAGAAATGGGATCTCGTTTATTAAAAATGGGATCATGTTTCATAATCGGGATCTCTTTTCCCACTATTAAATGTTGGGACCATTGACATGGAAATGAGAACCTGTTTCCATGTCAATGGTTCCCACATTTAATATTGGGAAATGAGATCCCGATTTACAAAATGGGATCTCGTTTCTAAAAATTTGAAATTCCCCTTGCTTTGTGGTTAGGTTTTTGGCTTGTATTCTGGTTCGGGAAAAGCACTGGGAATCTAAACCTAGGCCTTCAACTTGATTTGACCTACAAGTTGAAGGTCCTAACAATGTCAGAGAAAAATAGTGAGTTTGGACATATGGCTGACGACTTTTTTTGCAGAATTTTTTTACGAAATTAAAACCCATTATAGATGAGACAATGCAAATTCCAAATATGTAAAAAAAATTACAATTGGATTATTTTTTCTATTTTTCAATTAATTTATGATGAAATTGGTCCATAAACTTTAAATATTAGGGTTTTTTACTATTTTAATAACTTTTTATTAAAATATTTTTTGTAAAACAAATTGCACAAGAACTTACTTCAAACAATTCTTTTCAATTTAAAAATAAAAATAAAAATGATAAGTTTGGGTCATCTTATGCTTGACATACACGACGATTTTTCAAAATGACAAATATGGTTGATAAAAATTTAACAAAAACAAATATTCAATAAATAATTACAAAAAAATATCAAAAACGTGCTTCAATGAGTTACAAATCTTTTCCCAAAAGGATTTAGAAAAATACGATAATTTAGGTCAAATTATGGATGGTGTACACGTGCATGGTATGGTAAAAAAAGTGACTTTTAAACAATGGTTTTTAGAAATTCCTATTGAAACTCAATTTGTACCATCTGTGTATTGAAATAAATTACATATTTGGAAACTAGACTTTGAGTACTACATTTTATGATTAGTGACTTTTTTGAAGATTCCATCTCTAAGTGCTTCAAATCTTAAGGTCAAATGGGTCAAATTCTGAAAAATAGGGAAAACACTTCCACTTTTTGGCCAAAAGTGAACTTCTTGAAAACACTTCCACATTGAGAGCATATTTTCTTCTGTTTAGTAAAAGATCTGTTCTCACTTCAAGCTACTCTCTTGATTGTTCTTTGTTCAAGTTTGGTTTTCAAATGTAAAAATGTATGTACATCATGGTATTTTCAGGGTATTGCCACTAGCTGAAATAATAATTCTAATATAAAAAAAAAAAAAAAAGTGTTCATTGAATTACATGGTTATATATTTATATATATATATTCATACTTTGACATATTTGAATCTATGTATATATATATAGTATGACATATTTTAATCTATGTATATATATATATAAACATGCATTTTATCATTCATATTAAAGAACTCAATCAGATTTGAAAGAATTAAACACCAAAATTGCTACTATTTTCTAGCAAAACAGAGGTTTGCATATTGCCATATGTGTGTTTTACTGTAAGTTCTTATACATAATGTATTTAATCTGAATGTCTACAACTGTGAGAATGTTTATACATATTTTTCCAAATGAAAGACTTCAAATTTGCATGACACAAAGACTTCATTGATGCATTCCCAGTATCACAAATACTTCTAAAGTTTTCAATGTTACACAGGGTTATATATATCTATTTCTGAGGGCATGCATGACTGAGTAAAATTTACTTATTTATATATTTATGTATATATATATATAAATACAGATTTACATAGATATTTTCATCCTCACGTTTTACTGCCGCACACACAAAAAAGAGCAGTTTACATGGTTCAAAGTATGTGTTTAGCACCCCAAAGGGAGGTTGGAGGCCTCGCCTCTCCCATAGGGAGGGCGCAGGCTGTGAGGAGGTCGTGCCCCCTCCATAGGCCGCAACCTGTGGAGGGTACGGGCCTCCCCACAACGCCATCCCTTCCCTTGGGACAGGGCTAGGGTTAATTCCCTTCCCCATACAATAAAACAAAAGAGTTACACAGTAATTCTCTTCTGCGAAAACCTACGAATACTGCAAAAATTCATTCAGAATTTTTGAATTCTTCTCTGGTAAATGAAAACAGATCTTTCAAAGTTTATATATATATATAAACATAAAAATATATGTGTGCACAAAACAAAAACGTGTACTTGAATACATTTTTCTATTCTCAGTTATTTCAACAATAAAGAGCAGAATCCCAATATACAGAATGCAAAGAGGCAAAACTCCAGATTTACATGGACAAATTGGACTAAATTTAGCAGAGCAGACAAAAGAAGTTCTCCCAAATATTAAAATATTGTTTGCAAACAATTCCACTAATTCTTGCAATCATTTTCTTAAGCTATTTTTTGTAACTCAACAAGAGAAAGAGAGAATGAAAAACCTAGTTAAAAACCTCCAGCTGAAGATACTCATAATTCCTTTCTGCCTCCTTCTGGGCTAGTTTTCTGGAAAAGTTCTCCTCCTTCCCTGCCTTCCTGATTGCTTAATTTCCTTTTTAATTCTCCAAAGATTCCTTCCAATCCTTCTAAATTGACAGATGAAACATCTTCTTGGCAGCCATTAAAAATAACCAAAACAAACTTGCAGAGGAAAGTGTTTTCAAGAAGCCATTTCAAGAACCGTTGCCTTCACGGGAATGTCTTTTTCCCTATTTAATATTAATTTCCTCTCTTTTAAACCCTAATCTTGGAATTTATAATTAAATATAATTAAAATATATGCATTTGCATTTCAAATTCGTAAATAGAGGATATATAAAGAAGGATTTACAATTACTTGCACAAAAGATAATTAGGTAATTTAAAAATACGTACCTTTTAAACAAATATTTCATTTAACTTGTGTTTAATTTATTATTCTAAATATCACAATTTTAAAATAGAATTAAAAACATAAATCCTTTAAAGCTATAATTAATAATTAATTTACATTTATGCTATTATTTTATTATTTATTTATTTTATCCATTTATTATTTATTTTGCAAATAATTCAAAGCAATCCATTTAGAATAGACATTGCCTAAATGCAACTATATGATTCTAGGTGTTGTGTGTGTGACCGAGAGTTCTTCCTCTTTTACCCTGTTGGGAAGCTAGCCTTCTTTCCTCAATCACACTCTTGGTCTTCGACCACCTGCAACTCAAGTGCACTCAGGCACGCAACAAGAAATTGTATTAGTAACCGATATAGAGATATAAATCAAAGAATAATTAAATCAATACTTCTATTTTGTTCTATCTTGCATATTTTTCAAAATAAAATGCATTCATATTTTCAAAAGTAAATACTTTTCACATTTCCACACACCAAAACATCGTATTATATCATATTACTCTAGCACACACCATCATTCATAAAATAAATTCACACAAAGCCATGGGAAAAACAACATCAAAGTCTAAGACATGACAATTAGTGAGAGATAGATTGGTCAGAAGTTCCATATTCTTTTATAGCATGAGGTGGCGATCGAGACCTATTTCTCATGACAGGAAGAGGAGAAGAGGAAACCCAATCAAAATATTTAACATTATGTTGGGAATATGAGTGAGGAGAGTCTTTTGCATAAATAAAATCCACCTTGTCCCCTGATAAACTTGGAAGGTTCATTCCTTTTTCTTATTAATTTCAACCCATCCACCATAATAACATCTTTATAAGATGAGTTGGAAATAACAAAAAGCTTATTTTTTATATCATAGGAGGAATGAAGTAATTTTTTGAGAGGTAATATTATCATTAGGCATAACAAAAGATTAAGATTGGGGTTTTATTTGGTGTTAACTAAGAAGGGCCACAACTTGAGGTTGCACAAACTTGTTTCTTTTAGTAGGAAAATCTCTTATCTACTGGCCTTCATATCGACCATAGAAACAAGCATTGGGTTTATTTAAATGTATTAAAAGTTGGCAGAACTTAAACCCAAGGCCAATTAGCTTGATATTTTGAGGTAGTTGGTTATTCAAATCCGTCTCCACATAAACCCTACTATGCACCCATAAGCTAGAGAATTTTTCTACACTATTTTTACACCAAATAACTCTTCCTAGTTATGAAAATATTTCCCATAGTAAAGTCCTAAATACAAGATATAAAAATGGAAGTTCCACCCACATTGGGTAACATGATTTGGAAAGGCCTTCAAGATGAAAATCTAGGGTCTAGGCTTGTAAATAATATACCTTCCCATAAATAACCCAAGTTCCATATTGCAACACAAATTGAGAATGCTCAGTTGCTTTAAATTTACAAAAAGCATAGCCTTTATCTAAACCTCTCAAGACTTTAAGTTCCCAACCCCTATTTTCCCAATTTAATTTGGCTCATTTATAAAAGTCTTTTTTTGAAGGTATGCCTCTTAAGAATCCTGCCTAAATCTTGCCTATATCCTCAACTAAATCCTATCTCCTACCACACCCTGGGTGGATTCTAAACGTTAATTCCCTCCCTGTAGGGTTGGGGGGAATTATAGCTTCAGTAGAAACGTTGCCCAGGTGGGTGGGAAACTCTAGTTCTAGGAGAGAAATGAATGGGTCACAATATTACCACCCACCCATCCCTCCAACAGTCATATGATCTCAACTTTTTCTCAATTCATTGATCGGGGGTTGAGTGCCCCTTCCCATCATTGAATAATTGCTTTCCGTGGATAGGGCATTGGTATTTCTATCCCTTTCTTTCACAATGATCCCAGGTGCCTTAAAAAACTATAGGTTGGGTGGGAGGTCCTCAAATGAGGTTATTTTTCATCAATGAGCTATACACTTATAGAGAAAGTTGGCACAAAAGAACCTTTCATTCTTCGAAAGAGTCTCAGGAGCACAAATCAATCTGGAAACAAGCTTCTTCATTTCCCAGGTAGGTAGGATTAACTAATTGAAAGTGGATCAACTTCATTTATTCTTCCCCTACCGAAATCTCCAATTCTTCTCCCCAAACCCACCTACCAGTACTTCACCTCTCTGTTGGACTGCATGAACACATTCGAGACCAAAAAATGGGCATGAGTTTCCCACCTAGAGCTGAGCTCTCAAGAGAGACATGAATCTTTATCCCCAACTTGATACTTTGCTCACCCACCCTATCTCTGGTGCATTTGGGTGGGGATTATAGTTCCCTAAGGACTCATAGAAGGACTACTATCTACTTGGTTCCTTTCTTTGGAAATGTGAAGAATTTTGTTTCTCACTAGTCCAAAGACCAACATAATCCCTGCTTATGCACTTGTGTCTCCTAGAGTGAGAAGAAAAGGCCTATTTTGCACTAATTTATGAAATAGAAGGGAGGGTTTCTAGAGAGAGATTTTCCTTCTAGAGGCATGACTCAAGTTCAAAGTGAGGCTATCCAACCAAGCATATATGCTCCCCTCTAAAAAAGCTTAAAGTCTTGAGAGGTTTAGATAAAGGCTATGTCATCTCATGGAAACTCAATTTAAAAATTTATTTATGACACTTTGAACCTGAAACCTAGGAAAATTGAGAGATTCAAATATGTTGCAGAGGCTCCCAAAAGCTATAAAAAAACCCTAAATCAAGACCCATTCACCCCTGGGTGAATGAGTCCTAGGTCAGCTTCAACAGAGCTCTTTTGGTGACTAGTACACACCTTCTTACCTCTCTCAGATCTACAATTTTATTTCTGGTTCCATCAATATTTAGCTTAATCTATTAGATGCACTTTGTAGATTGCATTTTGGAGTTAGTTTGTTATTTTTAATCTTTCTCTCTAAAGTTTTGTTTAATCAAGACCCCTGTCCTTGCAAAAAAAGGAAATTTGCAGATTCACACTTTGACTTGACTCACACCAAGGTTGATAGTCCTTTCATTGTGGGGATCTCATTTCCTAATGAATTAATGAAGAATAGGTCCCCCTAATTGAGTTCATCAATCCCATTTTGGTGAACTCACCCCATTTTTCATCATTTTATTACTATAGGAATATGCTTTATGGACCATTCAAAAGTTGCATGGGACTCCAAAAATTATAGTAGGTGATCATGATTGTAGAGGCCTACTGATGTTCAGGAAACTTGGTGTTAAACACACAATTCAGAGGGGATCCTATTGAAAAATCCACTAAACTCTTGAAATGCTTTCATTTAATTTATAAACCAGGGCTAACGTAAGCTTTTGATGATGATGGCACTATATGTGCATTCAGATACTTTTCACTACCTATATCATCCTAGCACAGGTGTTTACACATATTGGAAACCATAAATTGCATAACACAAAAAGAGGTAATGCTAAAGCTATTGGTACGAGTACTTGTAGTTAAGGACTGTGACTAGTTCACTGTAAAGAAATTAATTATGTAATTAACCAATAGTTTCTAACTCAACTAAATTGACCAACTTCGAAGAACAATGCATGAAAACAATTAAAGCATGAATACATGACAATATCTTATTCACATTCACCACATGGAGAATATGATTAAGATAAACATAATTATGAAACTAACTATTGTAACAGAAATAAATGTATAGGAAATAAAGTGAGGAACAGTTACCTTGAGTGGCCCTTGCTCAAGTGAGTGTCTCCACAAAAGTGAACTCAAATTTAGCTCCTCAAACTAAATTAACATAACAGTAACTGAAAATATCTCATTGTATAACTCAAGATATCATAATCCAAAGATATTCTTTTGGAATATCTTGTTCATAAGATCATGATTGAGAGACAAAACATTATCTGTGTAAAAATAGGAACTAACTAAACAAATCTATCTGCTATATTCTCTATTCCATCTAATTAACCAACTCAACCATCGAACCATTCATTTAGGTATGAGGGAGTCTTATTAGAACAAGGACTCAAAATAGAAATCTAATCATAAATCACCACTCCCTACAAAATAGAGCGTGATAAATTCTAAGTAATCAAAACACAACTAAAAAGGAAGAAGAATTGAAATAGGATTGTAACTCTACTATAATGGTTTTAAACTTGAAACATGGACTATAGAAATAGTCATGTTAGATTCCCAATTGTAGCAGTATTCTTCTCCTTCAATAATCTTATTAAATGATGTGATGATTCACAACAATCTTGACAAGTAGATGCCTCCAATTATGCAACTATTGTGTTCTTCTAACTTCCCCTACATCGTTGTTGAAACTCCCTTTGGTTACCGGTTGTGCCTTCTAGTTGTTGTAGGCTATAGTCTATTGGCTCCAGCTCCTTGGCTACAAAGAGTTAGTTCACACGACATCTACCCAATACTAATAACCATAATTTAAACATAGATATTCATTACATTTCATACATATCCACATATTAACCATGCAATAACTATCATATCATAATCATATTTCCACAAACTTTAAACTACATCCAAGTTTGCATAATGATCATAAAAGATAGTAAAGTTTTAGGGATATATAGGAAATAAGTATCTGGAGATGTCTCAAAACATGTATTGAAATAACAGAAAACTAACTAATAGTAGGCCTCATCATTCTCCCCAATTGATTATTTGCTTGTCCTTAAGCAAAGTAGTTTGAAGACTGGAGATTGTACTATAAGGTCATCTCCCTGAGGTTTGTGATGACATCCATTCCTTTTTGTTGTCTCAAATAAAAACCTCTATAGCATGCAAGTGTTTTCCACTTGACATCCTCAGCTTCTTCCCATTTTTCATTTCTTTCCCTTGTCCAATGTGGTACTAGGTAGAGAAGCATTGGTGGAGAGAAAGTCAGTGGTACCCATTCAAGTGCTTTGTCTTTTGCAATTTTCATATACCTTTGGGTTCTTTCGAGCATAGACATAAAGTTATATATAGAATGGGGCCCCTTTTTTTGCAACTTAAGGGTTAAACTGTCACATCTTTCCTATATAAGTTGATAAGAATGATCAAGAAATCCTACTGTTAGCCTTTGTATTCTTTCATAATCATTTAGTCTCAATTGCATAATCTTTTTGCTTGCACCTTTATACTTCAGAAGATTTGTCCATTCATCTATTATCTTATGGGGGTTCTTAGATTCCTTTCTAATTTGAAGAGCAATTGATTTTTCCCTCTCTACATAGTCCTACATAATCTCACTCCTATGCATTTCATTTATGAAGTATGAAGCTAGTGCCCTGATTTGTAAATCACACACTAATAGTAATGTGTTCCACTTTATATCATCTGGTGCAACATAATTATGTAAATTGAATTCACATAGCCAATCTTGTACTTTAGGTGTGGCATTAGCAAAAATATTTAGAAATTCAAACTTTCAACTCATTACAAATAGAAAGTTACTAATCAACTGACTAAATTGAAAGCTTAGAAAATTTTCTTGCAAAAACAAAGTATATACTATAGCAGGAGGTATACACTTAACAATTTGAGTAGCCTTATCTACTATTTCCTCAACCTTAACTGCTAGCTTTTTCAATTCATTTTCTTTATTCTCCAATACTCTTATATGCTATGAAACCATTCTTTCCTTTTCCTTCTCCCAACATTATTTATGTTGGGAAAATTCTTGAGTTACCTTCCACAATTAGTATCCTAGAGACATAGTGGTATGATAAGTTGGAGTTTTTGTAACAAGGGGTCCTTAGGTTGCAACTATGATTTATGTGTTCTATGCCTTTACTGTGGAAAGATGTGCAAGCAAGTCCAATTTAGACCCATGCCCATAGCTATGAATTTTCTCCTCCAATTCTTTAGTCTTCAAGTCCCTTTCCTTGTCTCTTTGTTCATATATTTTCACTAGTTCCTCTAACTGTTTAATTCTCTCTAATGCTTCTTGTAACTCCTTTACATTTATTTCTTCTATGAACAAATTCTCATCTTCTTCAAAATTTTGGTCATCACCAACCCCAATATACATGCACAACCTCATTGTCAGGGCTTTGTGAGGTTATTCTTTTGGTTTTATTAGTAACAAAAATGTCCTCTGAGTCAAATTCAAAGGTGGTTGAAACATACCATTTTCTTTTAATAATTTTATGTACATCCTCATAAACCTTTTCTTGCAAGTTTGAATCTTGGGTAAATGCAAGAAGATGAGTCCACGAAACATGGAAGTTTTTTACTTAGGCAAAAAAATGAAATTGGCTTGCAAAAAATAGGATCCCGTTTTTAAAAAGTGGGATCCCATTTAGCTTCGAGATCCCGAGCCTAAATTTAAAAAACAGGATCTCATTATGAAAAAAAATTGTTTTTGGAAAATTTTCAAAACGGGATCCCGTTTTGAAAACTTTCCAAAAGCGAATTTCTAAAATGGCAAGTTTTCAAAATGAGATCCCATTTTGAAACTTTCAATTTTTGAAAATTTTCCATTTTCGAAAAGTTTTCAAAATAGGATCCCATTTTGAAAACTTTTTGAAAATAGAAACTTTCCATTTTTAGCAATTTTCAAAACGGGATCCTGTTTCGTAGAACCATAAAAAAATTGTTTTTTTATGAAACAGGATCCTGTTTTTTAAAATATGAATTTTTGGTCAGGTTTTTGGCTTGTTTTTTGGTTCAAGAAATGGCTTGAGGACCCGAACCTAAGCTTTGGACCTGGTTTGACCTGCAACTTGAAGGTCATGTTAATGTCATAGGAAAATAGTGACTTTGGACATATGTTTGAAGACCTATTTTGTTGAATTTTTTTATGAAATTAAAACCCGTTATAGATGAGACAATGAAAATTCCAAATATGTAAATTTTTTTACAATTTTATTATTTTTTCTATTTTTCAATTAATTTCTAATGAAACTAGTCCATAAACTTGAATTATCATGGTTTTTTAATATTTTAATAACTTTTTATTAAAATATTTTTTGTAAAACGAATTGCACCAAAACGTACTTTAGACAATTATTTTCAATTTAAAAAAAAGTCAAAAAATGATAAGTTTAGGTCATCTTATGCGTGTCGTACACGATGATTTTTCAAAACGACAAATATGGCTAATAAAAATTTAACAAAAAAAATATTCAATAAAAAATTACAAAAAAATATCGAAAAATGTGATTCAGTGAGTCACAAATCTTTTCCCAAAAGGATTTAGAAAAATACGATAATTTAGGTCAAAATATGGATGTCGTACACATGCATGGTATGGTAAAAAAAAGTGACTTTTAAACAGTTGTTTTTAGAAATGCTTATTGAAACTCAAGTTGTACCATCTAGGTATTGAAATAAATTACATATTTGGAAATTAGACTCTGAGTACTACATTTTATGAGTAGTGACATTTTTTAAGATTCCATCTCTAAGTGCTTCAAATTTTAAGGTCAAATGTGACAAATTCTAAAAATCAAGGAAAACACTTCCACTTTTTAGCCAAAAAGTGGACTCAACTTCTTGCACACACCCTCTTGCACTATCATAGTAATATTTTCCTCTTGTTTCTTAACACCACCTCTCATGACACCCTTCCTTTTCAAGCAGTGTGAATGCCTTGGCTAGGTGGCCTACACTTTCTTGGGAGCAGGGGAAGGTCCACCTTTTCTCTTGTTTTTGGTGTTTTAGAAGTTGAGGTTTCTTGGACATCCCCTAATGTAGGCTACTTAGAAGCTACGAGTGGTGATTCCCCTGCTACAAGTAGTGAAGCAGCATGTGAACCAAAGGGAATTTCCCTTAATGATGCAATAGGTGATTCCAAATTCTTTGGAACGGTTGGTTCTTCAAGTATATTGCTATTATGGTTACAAATTAAAAATCTTCCCAAGAGACATGCAAGTATTGAACCCTTAGAATTCTTTTCACAAGTAGGGTAACTAAAAAATAGTGTGATAGGGTTGTAGTGTTTCTTTTTCATTTTTATTTAGACCCCATTCTCTTCAATAGGTTGTCATGATGAAGGTGATTCAAAAGCTTGAAATGCACAGTATAAAGAAGAGGTTGTCTACCATCACATGTAAGATATTTGACAATATAAGAGGCAAAAAAATCCCATACCCATGCTAGTGATAATATTCTAGTACCTTGGGATGACAAATAAAAACTCTCTCCAAGCTCTCAAAATTCTTCCCTAGCAGCTACTGCATTTTCCTTGATAGGAAATTCAGCTCCTTCTCTTGGCAAATCGGATACCTCTGAAATTGTAGCCTTCGAAGCATTTACCTTTAGCCCTCGAACAATGGCTTCATCATGCTATAGTGTCTCTATAAACTATTCTTTCATAGCTTCATTATAGTCTATCAACCTCAGGAGATAGTCTAACCATCTTGTATTTCTGAAAATAGGAAAGACTAACCTATCTTCTAGTATTTTCTGGTGTGCAAAAGGTTCTGTCTGAATAATATCTCCTCCCGTGATGGTAAATTCTACAAATTTATCTCACAATTTTAACCTCAATAATCCTTCCTAGACCTCACCAATCCTTCTTGCCTGGTATGAATTATTGAAAATCAACTGCCAACTACTTATACTGTGTTTGTTACAACTTAAATTAGGATTAGGTTATGGCTCAGATTTGGGATGATGACAAAATATTTGCAAAAGGGAAAAAAGGTATTTGGTGTTGGTGGCAAAAATGAAAAACCTTGGAAAACGTACCCTCCCCCCAACTAAAGTTATTAAGTGACCTCACTTAATTATACCTTACTAGGATGAAGGTTTAATTACATATGATGGAAATAAAATAATGAGTATAAAGCATGCATAATTAAATGCGAATAATTTGAAAAACAATTACAAGCTATGTTAATCGCCAACAATGGCATGATGTGATGGTTAAGTTGTTGTGTTGTTATTCTTGCCATCAAGGTTCAAACCCTACTAGGGTGTAATTATGGAGAATTTATATTGGGGATGAGGTCCCCCATTTGTGATCTCATTGGTTCATAGCTCCAGGTCAAAAGTGTTTACCTCTTAAAAAAAATAAAAAATTATAAGTTATGTTAATTATGGTAAATTAGAATGTGCACCTATCAACACGAAGTAAACTGAACTCAGCTCGTGTGAAGATGATGTTTGCCTAATCACAATGGGTGATGGATGAAATGGTAGGGTGGCACGTTGTATGGAAGGCTACGAAATGTACGACTAATGGATATGCAATGATTTCTTGAATGCATGGAAATTGAGGAATGTGTCATGGGATAGGATGAATGAAATGATATGATAGGCATATGGCTGCATGTACGGAGAAATGTAATGTATGTGGATGGCATGCAATTAAGTTGGTGGAAAATTTTGAATTTGTTGATTGGCGTGTGTTGCAGGTACCTTCAACAACAGGTCCCTTTTTGAACTGTGTTGACTATTATTCATAAAGCTACAGGTCCCTACTACATCATGGAGTGTTTTTGAAAAGAATTATTGACTGGATCACCTATACAATATGTGCATATTTGGGTGTTAGAAAATTATACCTTACTGACCCTAGTAGACAGTTGTATAGATCATCTAAATAAGCATGTGTGAAATTTGTAGTGTGTTTGTCTATTAATATGTCTTAATCAAGATTACTACCTTTGTCATGATCATTGGCATGTTCAATGTCGTTATCTAAAGCATTGACATGTCCATATTATTGCATTAGAGCAATAATAAAATCATCTTCTATGCTAGTTTCTTGTAAATTTTCAGTCTGTGACCATTGACCAATGTGAAAATCTAACAACATCTATAGTCTGCAACTTGACTGCTCCATTTGGGAAAACTTGCTCTATTTCATATGTCTTAACCACCTTTTTTGTAGCTTCCCTTTATAATCTTTATATCTTGAGTCACATAATAAATCCCAATCACCTACAATAAAATCTTTTGTCTTTATATACTGATCATGCCATTTTACTCTTTATTTCTAAATAATCTCTATGTGATGCGTGACTTCCATTCTAATCTCATCCAGTCCATTTAGATTTTGTAGTACTTCTTTTTGTGTTGTTGTCAAATCCATATTCAGTTCAATTGTTGTCCTAAGTGTCTTGTATTCAAATTCAATGGGAAAAACTACTATTTTACCATACACCAACTCATAATGTGTAAAGCATGTTGTTGTCTTCCACGTTGTCTTATAGGCCCATACTACCTCAGGTAACTTGGCTGCCCAATCTTTTTTGTGAATCAACACTATTTTGGTCAAGATGTTTTCAATCTCCCTATTTGTTACTTCCACCTTCCCATTGGCTTAGGGGTGATAGGGTGTTGACTTCTTATGCCTTATTTCATACTCCTGAACCAATTTGGTAATCAACTCTAATATGAATTATGGACCTTCATCTGTCACAATTTCTCTTGGCACTCCATATTGTTGGGAAAATGTGTCTCAACCTTGCAATTATATAATATTTATTATTGATAAGATGTATATATAATTCCTAGTTACACCAATAGGTGTATATATTGGTAGCACAGAATGAAATGTGAGCATGTTAACTTTTTTAGGAAACTCCTAAAATGGACGACATACATTAAATAATGATATATTATAAATCTAGACCATTTGTTAATAGGTTTTAGATCTAAAGGTAGATATTTTGTTGGCTTGTCTTGCCCTAGAATGTAACCCTATTTTATGAGGGAATTGTATTATGGTTGTTGTAGAGTGTGATGTTTTATGAGAGTCTAATAGCAGTCGTGTTGTCTCTTGATTTCTAGTGGTGATATTGTTGTCAATAAGATTTGCACCCTGCTGAAAATGAAAGTTCAACAATCTATTGACACATGGAAACGTTCTCGAGTTGTGGGTAACTCTTTGTAGAATGAATCTCTAGAGTGAGTTGGTTCTCTGAATGATGGATCCTATTCTAAATGATTTTTTGGGAAAAAGGATAGAGAATATGACTGTAATGAAATCCTATCTAATGTGGTCTCAACTTAATAATGACTTTGACATTTCACCCACAAACGATCTTTAGAAAAATAGCAGTGACCTCACAATCTCTCATGAACATCAGTACAAAATTGATTTGCATGAAGGTTTGAACCTAAACATAGCATGCAACCTACATTAAATGAACTTTTTGTATCAATAATCTGCAATATTAGGAAATAAAAAGGATTTGTAAAATAGAATCACAATATGAACATCATACTAAAACTGCAAATAGAGACATAAATTGGAGATAGGAATGTTACTTTTATTGGATGAAGGAGTGAAAACTCTCAAAACTTGAGTACAAAGAAGTTTTTAAGCTCAAAAATGTGTAAGAACAAGAAACTAGAATCTGAACTGGAAAAACACTAAGTTTTTCACAAGATATACCTCCAAAACCCTAATCCGAGCTCACAAGAAAAGCTCAAGGAAAGGTATCAAAAGTTGCCTCAAAAGTCTGCACAAAAGCAGAAAAAACACACTTTTTGCAAATACATATTGAAAAGCCTCTCAAAATAGGCAAAATTTGTTTTTAAAGCAAATAAAACACCTTATTTCTCCAGCAGGAATTTCAAATCCGACCAAGGAAGAAAAGCAATAACAATTTGCTAAAAATAGCAAAGAATTAAAACAAATTGTTTTATTCCTGCTTTACATAGCTTGCAGATTTAAAGTTCTCTCAATTTGACTCAATTTTTTGCAACTAAATATTTTGAAATCTTTTGCAAAAAACACAACCTTATCTCTTCGTTTACAATATTGATTTTCTCAAAAAATATAAAAACTACAAGGCATATCTCTTCTCATCAATATCCTAATTGATTTCTTTCAAATCAATTAAAAACAAAACCAAGGCACACTCATTTACAATATTGATTTCTATAAAATCAATTAAAAATAAAGCCTAAGTCATTATACAAATATTATTTCACTAAGGCAAGATAATAATAAAAAAGAACAAAAACTTAGGGCTTTAGGCTTTGAAACACCATACCAAGTGCCTATTCCAAAACCTAAGTAAACATATCAATACAAATGTTGGAAAGGCTTGACCTAAGGAATGAGTGACCATGGCATTAATTTTGAGCTTCATATTTTAAAAAACATTGATAAAATTCTTAAGTTGAAATAGGGCAAAGTGAAACCCTAAAGACAAAACAAAGAGATCCCTCAGATTTCGCATCATTTGCAAAAATGACTTTTGAGAATAAGAGCTTTGCATGAGCCACCGCCATGTAAGCTAGGGTTTCAACTTGAGAGCTTGGAAACTTCTGTCATTTGCCTCCAACTTGGTCAACCTCCTCTCTATGGCAATGGTAAGCCAAATTTTGTCATTTTCATGACTTCCCCACTATGTTTTTGAAAGGAAAAATGGCCATGAGGCCGTGGCTAGTATACTTCTGATGCATCTCCTTTGCTCTATGTTTCCTTTGTGTTTTCTTCTCTGCTCTTGGCCGCCATGGTGAGAGCTAGACCTTTGCATTGTGTTTGAGATCTCTTCAAGAAAGTCTATCCGCGACATACTTTTCTCCATAGGTGCGTATGGTAAGTTTATTGCTTCTTTTGTACTTTTGAGAACATTATTTTCAAATCAGAAAGCTTATAAAAGCTTCATACTCTGCAAGAAAGGTCAATTTTTATTTATAATTTCATGGCCATACACAGGCCATGCCATGTAGACTCTTGATACGAATTCTATAAAGAATTCTTTGCACTGTAGTTGCTTTTGCTTCAGGTATTTCTAAGATTTGATGGAAACTTAACATGAATTTTCCTTGTTTTCTGAAATGGTGGACTTTTTAAGGAGCCAAAAGCTTCCTCTAGGCCATAGCCACTCTTGTTCAAACTAGGCATTTGGGAACTTTTCTGGGCTCGACCCATGATGCATTTTAATGTCTTTTGTATTATGAAACAAAAACTTGATGTGGGTAAACTGTATTTGAAGAAAATGCTACCTATTATGGATCTCTTCTTTATTCAAATTCGACCATGAGGGCATTGTATAAATCCTTTGTATTTTGTCAAAATCCCACATGGGTATTCGAGAACTTGAAAGGAAACCATGTTTATCTGTCTGGAGCTCAACCCATGGTGATTCTCTACCTTCTTTTGCATTTTCTTATAAAACCCTCACATGGGTATCTCTAAAAATTGTAGTATTTGTATTTTGATTCAAAACCCCAATGTGGGTATTCTGAAACAATAAACAAAAATTTGTATTTGGTCATGTACTCAAAATTTGGGCTTGACCCACCATGGCTTTTGTTACATTCAAAAATTTGTAAGAACCCTTCATGGCATTCTGTAACAGCATTTCTGAGATAAAATTCATATGGGTATTTTGAAATTCCTATACAAACTTCATTTTGGCTGTGTTTATTTTCCCTTCATTTATGAGAATTAGCATATATAATCTTTGCTCCATTTTCTTTATAATTACTACTTTCCCTTTGACTGTATGGAAAACTCTAGCTTGGCCTTGTAGATTTTTGTTTTTTGTTTTCACATGAAGAGAAATAACATAACCCTAGGTGGATTTTATGAAGGCATTTGTTGTTTATAGGATCAAAAACTCATAAAATAACTGAACGATAGAAATCCTGTATTTTCAAAACAACATATGGAGCACATTCCTTTTTACAAAAGTTACCATCTTTCACATAGGAATTTCTTGATTCACACCTACAGATTGCTCGCCTGCATTAGCCTCTTATACATTACTGTGATTCTCATGTCATTTCATATTGTTTCAACTGGCATCTTTAAAGCTCCTTCATGTTTTGTGAAGTTTTGCTCATTCTGGAAATAACTTCTTCACATTGTAATTCTTGTTCGATCTGTCCATATTTGTCTCCCTGGACCCATGCAAATTATTCTTTGAAAATACACTTTGAATGACAGAACAAGTCTCCAAAAAAATGTATTTTTTATTGTTTCCTTTTCAAACACAGTAATGCATAAACTTCACTTAATGCAACATTTACCATCATGCATTATAATTACAATGGATTACCTGCTGGAGCTTGAGCTTGTGTTGCTACACACACTCAGGCACCACAAGATGCACAATCAGAAAAATGATCCTCAGCTCATTTAAGTCCATTGTCCACCTGTAGCTTTCAGAAAGCATGATATTTGATTGCTATGAGTGAACAGTCAACTTGATGGCTTTGATGAAATAACTTTGCTTTACTCTTTAAGTTGTATACTTCAGATGAAAATGGTGATTACACTCCTTCTCTCAACCCCATCTGAAACGAATAAGGGGCAGCATGCTGAGCTCTACCCTTGTGGGAGCCCACTTTTTCCCACATGCTTGGTCTTCAAAAAAACAATCAACTACATGACTTTTCCTATACCTGCACAAGGAAACAAACAATGTTAGCATAAAAAACAATATGTGATGGTGATGTTTATTTTTTCAGTTCATCCTTTTGTTCCTTCCTTTAGTTGATTCCATGCATTTTGAAGAGTGAATTATATGTCTATTAGTAGAGCTTGTAGTATAACTCATATCTAGAGCTCTTAATTGACACCCCTCTCAATCTTTTGCAGGCACACTCAGGAGCGGAATCAGGATGAAGCAAGCAGCAGCGTCTCAACCAAAGATGAAGCATCAGGCAATGATGGATATGTCTTATGCTATCTGCTTTCATTTCTTTTACCTTCAGTTGTATAGTTTACTTTCCACAATGAATGGAATTAGCTAAAACCACGGCTTGTGTGGATATTTAACTTTGGTTCTTTCATTTCCATTATGAAAGAAAATCATTAAAATGCAATGTTGTACTTGTCATTTGAATTCTTGCAATCAAATGAACATATGCAATGTGAATCATTTCATGAAATAAACGAAAGCACTCTATTGCTTAATCATTTGTACAGGGTGATCCCACAATAGTGGTTTACAATTTTTGGCCAAACTAGACACTGATATCTCCACATTCGGGCACCTATAGCGATTAAACCGTAAAGAATTTGAAGATGATGCAAACTAGAGTCTTGTCATATTTTTTCTCTAGATTCTAAAAATATTTTTTTCAATTTTTTTGGAATCAGATTGCACTTCTTTTTCCATCTCCCACGAAAATTGGTTTTTTTTCAAAAAACAACATTTTAAAAAAGTGACGCACACCGTATAATGCATAACTGTTTTTCCTTGAAAGATAAAATTTCAATTCTTTCAAATTTAGATTTGTAACTCGATATCTAGTGCTTCAACTTGGTTAGATAGTTTTTTATTGAATATTTTTTCTTTAATCAAGTTTCAAAGTCAAACCAATTACAATTCAGACATAACGCAACCATATAACAACTTTTCTTGTATGTATCAAAATTTTTTTTTTTGTTGGATCAAGGACTCCAATATCATTCATATTTTAAATTTTTTTTTTGATAATCTTCTATTTTCCACTTGTGTAGCGAGAGTTTTGTTTTGAAAAACCTATATTTAATAAAACTTAAAAAATAGATAGATAATATAATCAAAACATACTAAAATTATATTCGTTGGATAGCTCGTTTTGAGGGGAACCCGATACTAGTTGGGTTTTTGAGATCTCCTCCATTTTCATTCTCAAATCGAGCTTCGAAACGCAAAATTTTCAACAATTTTGGTGCCTTAGGAAGCAAGGATGAAAAAAGAGGGGTTCGGCCAAACAAGTGTTCGGTTGAACATCTTGGAAACATTCGGTTGAATATGGGTTCGACTGAACCACCAATGCATGCAATAAAAAAAAAAAAAAAATTGTTTTAGTCATATTGAAGGGGTTCGGTCGAACCCACTTTAATATGATTTTTTAATTGGGGCGTTGACTGGTTCGGCCGAACCCATTTGATTTGAGGAATGGGAAAATGCCAAATTTTCCTTCCTCTTAGAAAGTGTAAACCACTATTCTAAGGTGCCCCTACACTCAGCTCTGTACTCCACTTGATTTGTAAATAATTCAAGCAATACTTCTAAAACTCAATTTTTCAAAACACTTGCATAATTGTCACTTGATGAATGATGAATATAGTGCAAACAACACTTGAACATAAACAAAATAACTATTATTTCCACCTTAAGATATAACAATATTTAATCCAGCTCCACCAATTGAGCTGTAGCGAAAAATTGGTAACAGATACTCCTATGAGAAGCTTGCTCTGTAAGTATATTGTAATCTTTGTGACTTTTGAATAATATATTGGGCGGATTTTGGAGTGTGGTTTTTCTCCCGAAAGGGATTTCCCCACGTAAATCATTGTGTCATGGTATACATGATATTTATGTTTAATTCTTTTTCAATTTCTATAATTGTTAAAGATCTATAATTTTTTTCATTATTCTCCTCTCAACATTAGTGTAGGAAGTTGTTTTGCTACCTTAGCTTCTTTACAAGTGGTATTAGAGCTTGATCACCTTTGGTTTTAGTTGTGGGTTGTTGGATTTTTTTGAACTAATCCATATTTGAGTGGGAGGTTGTGTAAAAGACACTTTGTGATCTTGTTGCAATAATTTTCATATGGCAAGTTCATCAGGGAGAATAGAGGTGGAGAAATTTTTAAAAATAATTTTGAGATGTGGAAGCTAAAGATGGAGGATCTATTCATAGATCAAGATCTGTAGGATGTTGTTGATGAGAATGTTTCAAGGCCTATAGATCCTACTTAGGATGCTCAATATGATGTTATGGATCATAAAGCCAAGGGTCTACTAAGACTTTGCTTGGTAGACTCTGTTTTAATCAATGTCCATGAGGAGACCTCTGCACAGAAACTGACGAAGAAACTTGGTGAGATGTATCAAGCCAAATAATTAATGAACAAGATTTTCTTGAGGAAGAAATTGTATTCTTTGAGAATGGAAGAGGTTGGATGAATTAAATACCAGCTGGAAGCTTCAATGTGTTGGTGGCTTAGTTAGCATCAATTGGTGTTAAAATGGATGAGGAAGAGAAATGTCAGAACCTACTTTGTTCTTTGCCTAATTCACAGAATTCTCTTGTGATGGCTATTGGGAGTACTTCTATTATTTTGAAGGCTAAAGATGTGGTGGGTTCTTTACTTTCTGAAGAGATGAGGAGGAAGGTATCCATAACTGCTAAGGAGGCCCTAAATGTTCATGGAAGACCTAAGGAAAAAGGTGAGAAGAATGAGAAGCGTGACAAATCCAAGTCCAAGGGGAGATCTAAATCTCCTAGAAAGTCCAAAGTTATTTGGTGGAACTACGATAAGCCTGGACATGTTTGTAAGGAATGCAAAGAAGAAAAGAAGAAGAAAAAAAAGAGATTTGGTTATGATTTTGAGTCCGAGAAGGAAGATGGTGATGCATTCATTGCAACTTTGGGAACTCGTGCAGGTAATGATGCATGGTTAATTGAATTAGGTGCATCTTTTCATATGACCTTTAATAGAGATTGGGTTTTTGAATATGAAGAATTTGATGGAGGTAAGGTGTACTTGGGTGATGATTCTCATTTAGACATTGTTGGTTGTGGTAAAGTTAAAATTAGGTTTCCTAATGGTAGAATAAAAGGGATTAATAGTGTGTTGCATATCCCTAGTTTAGCATGAATTTTGTTATTTATGAGAAAACTAATAGATGTAGGTGTACAAGTAGTATTTTCTGATGCAAAATGCAAGATGGTTAGAGATGTTATGGTGATTGATAGAGGTGTCAGATATGGCACATTGTATAAACTGGATGCATGCACTTTTGAGTGCAATAGTACTTCTGTGAAAAGCAAGTTAGTGGAAGAAGTGAGGGTTTCATTTTTAGTAGATAGTCATGGCTTTTGGGTACCCAAAAGGGTGCTATTTCTTCTGAGTCAATGTTACCTGTAGAGAAAAAATATGTTATGGCACCAAAGACTTGGCCACATTGGAGAAAAGGGTCTAAGGACCTTGAAAAATAAAAACCTTGTTGAAATTCTATCTGATTATAATCTTGAATTTGATTTTTGGGAGCATTGCATTTATGGAAAATAATTTTTGTGTTCAATTTTACTCAAGTTCTCATAAATCTTGTGATGTATTGGATCTTATTCATTTTGATGTGTTTGGTCTTGTAGATTTTCCTTCAATTGGTAAATCCACATATTATGTTTCATTTATTGATGATTATAGTAGAAGGACATGGATATATTTTCTAAAGAGTAAATCTGAAGTTTTTAGTTGATTTAAAGAATTTAAAGCAACCGTTGAGTTGTAGATAGGAAAGAAAATAAAATGTTTAAGGACTGGTAATGGGGATGAATTTTTCTCTAACCATTTTGATAGATTATGTAAGGATTGTGGTATTCATAGACAAAAGACAACTTTGTATTCTCCACAAAAGAATGGAGTTATAGAAAGAATGAACATGACACTAATAGAGAAGGCTAGGAGTATGTTGAGTGGTGTTGGTCTAGAACAAAGGTTTTGGGTTGAAGCTATTGTCATTGCATGTTACCTAATTAACAGGTATCTTACATCAATTCTTGTTGATAAGATGCCTATAGAGGCATGGTCGGGTTGCAAGCCTTCATTAAGACATCTTAGAGTTTTTGGTTGAGAGGAATATACACATGTGCCAAAAGAGAAGTGAACAAAATTGGAGAACAATGTTGTTAAATGTATCTTCATCGGATATAGTTATGGTGTGAAAGGATACAAGCTTTGGGATCTTGTTGTACAACAGGAAATACATAGTAGAATTGTTAATTTTAGAGAAATCGAGCCTTCTTTTGTTATATTGAAGCTAGAACAAAGTAAACAAGAAGATGTGATTCAATTTCCTTCTACACCTGAGAAAGTGAATCAAGGCCCAAGGATAGAAAAGAAGTTGAAGAGAGCTCATCTAGCTCTAGATCTTCAGAAGAGGAGGAAGAACCTCCAACTCAACTTGTTTGTAGGTCTACAAGGCATAGATAACCACTTGAAAGGTATTCACTTGATGATTGGAGATGTATTTTTGCTTTAAATACTAACATGGATGAATCTAGATCTGTAGAAGAGGCACTAGGTATGAATTATGCATAATCCTAGAAGATTGCTATGGATGAAGAAATGACATCTTTGAAAAAGAATGATAAATGGGATCTTGTACCTTTTCCTGAAGGATGAAAACTTGTTGGTTGCAAATGGGTGTTCAAGAAAAATATTGGTTTAGGTGGAGGTATTGAGAAGTAGAAAGCAAGGTTGGTTGCAAAGGGTTACTCTCGAGTTGAGGGTGTTGATTATGGTGATATATTTTCTCGTGCTACAAAAATGACATCCGTTAGATCTTTTCTTTCTATTATTGTTGCTTATGATTTAGAGGTTGAGTAAATAGATGTGAAAACTACTTTCCTTCATGGTGATTTGGAGGAGGATATTTATATGACACAACCAAAGCACTATGTGGTGAAAGGTAAAAGTAAATTGGTTTGCAAATTGAAGAAATCTTTGTATGGTTTAAAAAAGAGTCCTTAGATGTGGTACCAAAAATTTGATACATGTGTTGAGTTTGGGATTTGAGCATTCTAAATTAAATCATTGTGTTTATTATAAAATTGATGGTGATCGTTTCTTGTTTATTACATTATATGTTGATGATATGTTATTTATTGATAAAGGGAAGCCTATGATTTTAGAACTAAATTCTCAACTTGCTGCTAAATTTGAAATAAAAGATCTTGGTGTAGCTAAACACATTCTTGGGATGGAAATTAAAAGAGATAGATTAAACAGAAAGCTATGGCTTGGCCAAAGTAAGTATGTCAATTCAATTTTATAGAGGTTTGATATGCATGATTGTAGGCCATTGTGTGTTCCTGTTTCAGTTGGAACAAAGTTAACTATTTTAGATTGTCTAACATCTCTATCAGAGATGGAAGACATGAGCAGAGTTCCTTACTAGAGTGCAATTGGAAGTTTTATGTATGATATGGTTTGTAGTAGACCAGACATTTCCCAAGTAGTGGGAGTTCTTTCCAGATATATGTCTAATCCTAGTAGAGTTCATTGGGATGCAATTAAAAGAGTCTTCAGGTATTTGCAAGTTACCTCAGATTATTCTTTATGTTATCATAGTAATATGATTGAAGACAAAATTTTCCTTGATATTCATGGTTATGTGGATTCAAACTGGCCAGGTGATGTTGATAGCGGAAAATCCATCAATGCTTATGTGTTTACTTTATTTGGTGGTCCAATTAGTTGGATGAGTAAGTGGTAGGTTGTGGTTACTTTTTCCACTACTAAAGTAGGGTATATGGTAGCTACTCATACTTGTAAAGAAGCCATTTGGCTTAAAATACTATGTTCATATATTGGAATAAAACAATGTGCAACTTGACAATTTATTACAACAGTCATAGTGCAATATGTCTAGCTAAGAACCTGACATTTCATGCCAGGACCATGCACATCAATGTACAATATCATTTTGTTAGAGATATGGTCAAAGATGGCAAGGTGAAGTTGGTTAAGGTAGAGGCTTTGATGAATGTTACTGATTCTTTAACTAAGCCTATGAGCACAAAGAAGTTTAGATGGTTTTGAGAGACTATGGGCCTTTTGGCCCCTAGCAATTAAAGAGACAGTGTTTACACTCTCACGTCGCTCTTGTAAGGTGTTTGACAAGTGGGAAATTTGTTGGGAAAATGTGTCTCAACCTTGCAATTATATAAGGTTTATTGTCGATGGGATGTATATATATATATTTCTTAGTTACATTGATAGGTGTATACATTGGTAGCATAGAGCGAAATGTGAGCGTGTTAATTTTTTTTAGGAAACTCCTAAAATGACCAACATACATTAAATAATGATATACTATAAATCTGGACTGTTCATTATTAGGTTTTAGATCTAATGTTAGATATTTTGTTGGCATGTCTTGCCCTAGAATGTAACCCTATTTTATGAGGCATTGTATTACGATTGTTGTAGAGTGATGTTTTCTGAGAATCTAATAGCGGTCATGTTGTCTCTTTATCTCTGGTGGTGATACTTTTGTGAGAAGCTTGCTCTACAAGTATATTGTAATATTTATGATTTCTAAATAATATATTGGACTGCTTTTGGAGTGTGGGGTTTTTCTCTCGAAGGGATTTTCCCCACGTAAATCATTGTGTCATGGTATGCATGATATTTATGTTTATTCTTTTTAAGTTTCAGTGACTGTTAAAGATCTATAAAGTTTTGTATTATTCTCTTCTCAAGATCAGTGTAGGAAGTTGTTCCGCTACCTTGACTTCCTTACACATACCTTGTGAATATGTCTTCATATAGGAGCTTGGCCATATTACCATCTCTAGCAAATTTCAATGCTTTGACTTCAACCCACTTGGTCAGATAATATATACAAACTAGGATATACTCCTTGTTACTGGATGCTAGTGATATTGGTCCAATGAAATCTAGCCCCCATTTATCAAATGGTGCTAGTGCCAATTGTGGTTGCAAAGGTATCCCATTTGTCTTAGTTGATCTACCCATCCTCTGATATATGCCATAACTCCTTGTATATTTTATTGAATCCTTATGAAGAGTTGACCAATAATAGCCAGTGGTGAGAATCTTAAGTGCAGTCCTCTTTGCTGCAAAATGTCCCCCACAAGGTTCATCATGGTAGGATTTGAGGTTGTCATAAACCTCATCCTCTCTTATGTATCTCCTCATAACACTCTCTAGACCTATATAGAACAAATAACCAGCTACCCAAGAGTATGGGAAACTTTTATGCACTAACTACCTCTTTTCTCTAGGGGATAAATGAGGTTGTATCTGTCCTACTACTAGGTAATTTACAATATCAACAAACCAAGGTGTCTGCAATGTTAGAGCAAATAGATGTTCATTTGGAAAAGAATCATCAATAACACCTTCTACTAATTGAGTGGGTAATTTAGACATAACATCTACCACCACATTTTCCTTACCAGTTTTGTCCACTATGGTGATATCAAATTCCTACAATAATAACAACCATTTAACAAGTCTTCCAACAACCAAAAGTTTATTCATTAAATACCTTATTACATTGTGATCAGTTTGAATAAAGACTAGATACCCTATGATATAGTGCCTAAAATTGTTAATTACATAGACAACTACCAACATCTCTTTTTTTGTGACTATGTAGTTGAGTTCTACCCCTTGTAAATTCTTGTTAATTTAGTATATGGCATACTCCTTATTCCCTCCTTTTGTCCAAGTACCGCTCTTATGGAAAATTCAGAAGTTGATGTGTGTATGTGGAAAGGCAACACCTAGTTTGGTCCTCTCAAGACAAGTGCTTTTGTTAGTGTTGTATTAAGTGCTTCAAAAGAGTGTTGGCATTCTATGGTCCATTTAAATTCTATATCCTTTATGAGTAGAACAAATAATGGTGTTGCAATTTTTCTAAAGTCCTAAATGAATCTTCTATAGTAGCCTACATGTCCTCGAAAACTCTTGGCATCCCTTTATTTTTGTGGCACGTGGAGTATGGAGATTATTTCAATTTTATTGGGATCCACTTGAATCCCTTCACTTGATACAAAATTTCCTAGCACAATCCCTTGGTCCATCATCATGAAACATTTCTCATGACTTAGGGATAGGTTGTGTTCTTGACACCTCTTTAAAATTTTCTCTAGGTTTTTGAGTGCTTCATCATAGGCTTCCCCATAGGTTGTGAAATCATCCATGTAGATTTCCATGGATTCATGTGCAAAATCTGAGAAAATGCTTAGCACTGCCCTTTGGAAAGTGGTTGGAGCATTACATAGTCCAAAGGGAAGAACAAAATAGGCATATTTTCCCCAAGGGCATGTAAATGTGGTTTTATCTTGGTCCTTTGGAGTTATTCTAATCTATTTATAACCATTGAATCCATCTAGAAAATAAAAGTGTGTTTTACCTGCTAGGGAGTCAAGCAGTTGATCAATAAAAGGTAGTGGGAAGTTGTCTTTTCTAGTGACAATATTTAATTATCTATAATCCACACATACTCTCCATTTCCCTAATTTCTTAGGGATAATAACTAGAGGTGACACCCATTGATTGTCATAAATAGAATAAATGAAGCCTACATCAAGTAATTTATGTAACTTGATTTTGATTGTATCTCTCGATGTAGGGTTCATCCTCCTCTAGGGTTGTCTAATTGGTTTAAAACCATTGTTTATATAGATCCTATGCATGCATAGGTTTGTATAAATTCCCTTCATGTCATGGTAGTCCCATACAAATGTTGTTATTTGTTTTTGCAACACACTGGTTAGGGAAGTCTATTGTTGAAGGGTGCTGCCACAATAATGGGTTACATTGTCTGGGACACCCTATTTTTTGCTGAAATCACATATTTTTAGAAAATATAATGATTTAAGCCTTGAAAAGTTCCATGTAAAGGATTCCAATTGAAGAGGGTTTGATCAAACCACCTTAGATCAAACCCCCTTGAATAGAACCTCACTAGTTTTAAACCATACTTATAACAAAGTCTCCTTTACACCTATCAAAATGTTGATAAAAAACCACATTTGATTTACCTTTTGGGCGATCAAATGAATTCATTTATTTTATTTTATTTGTATGTATTCCTTATTATAAGCTTCCCAAAAATAATAATTTTAAATATATTTAATTTAATTATTATATTTATTTTTTATTTCTTGTGAATGTAGGTTTTTCACTGAAAATCAAGATCTTTGTTCTACACATGTGAAAAAATAGTAGATTACCAAAAAAAGTTCTAAAAATATCTATGCCCTTGATATTGATGTCCTTGATCCAAGAAAAAAATTTGAATTTTGATACATACAAAAAAAGTTATGTTAGCAAGTAAACCTATGTCTAAACTATAATTGGTTTGACTTCAAAACTTAATTAAGAAAAAATATTCAATAAAACACTATGAAACCAAATGCATGCCCTAGATATCGTAGTTATAAATCTAAATTTGAAAAATTAGAAGTTTATCCTTCATAGAAAAAAAGCTATGTGTTAGCAGGGACACATCACTCTTTGAAAATGGTGTTTACTGTTAAAAACTAGTTATCGAAGGAGATGGAAAAAGAAATGCAATTTGATTCCAATTTTTTTTAAATATATATATTTAGAATCTACAGACAAAATATCACAAATCACTAGTTTGCATCATCTTCAAATTCCTCACGGTTTAGCAACTACAAGTGTTTGAAAGTGAATATTTAGTTCAAAATGTTCATTTCAATGTCAAGTTTGGCCAAAAAGTGTAACCCACTATTGTGGGATCACCCTCAATAGTTAATTCATTGTTAACATTCAACATTCTACCTGGAAAAAATTCTAAGGTCTTGGATGTTGATTGTACGAATGAAATGTCAAATCCAACAATATCTGGGACACATTATTGTGGTAGTAAATAATAGAAAAGCTAAGATATTGATTTTGATGAATTGATAGGTATAATATTCTTCAAAGGATCTTGCAGACATGACAGACAATCCTATTGTTGCGGGTTCCTACCATAGTTATTATGTATAATGTGTGCAATTAAATTATCCTCATCTTGGTTGTTCAATAAAGGGTTACATTCAATGGTCATGAGAGTCTGCAAAGAATACTGGCCTTCTTCATCTAGGGTAGGCCGTATGGTCTTCTCTAAATCTACATGAGGTTGGGCTAGTGGATAAAGGATAAAATTCTTGGTCATAGTTCCATTTGAACATATTTCCAGACCTACAACCTATAAATGCATCAGATGTTGCTAACCATGGTATTCCTAGGATAAGGGGATAACCTGCAAGGTTAGCTTTTGGTTGCAGTAGTATAAAATCTACAGGGTACTCCCATGAATCCAAAGTTATGACAGAGTCATCAATGATGCCTTCAGGTTTCACCATTGACCTATCTGCCAACTGTAAAATAGTGGGTGTAGGTCTAAGGTTTACTAATTACAATAGTTGCTTTGTTTCCTTAGTCATCACATTGATGGCTGCTCCCAAGTCAATCAAAGTGTTTTTAATGAGGTACCATTTATCTTAAAATCCACAACTAGACTTCTAGGGTTTATGTATTTAGGGATAGTGATATTCCCTAATATGATGTTAGCAAGATTCCTTAAGACATGTATAGTTTGAGGGTCCTTCCTTTTTCTCCCTAGTCTTTTAAGACAAAGGTCTCACTATTTTTGTGTAAATGGTAATGTCCTTGATGGCTTGTATGATGGGTATCTTTATACACACATCCTGAAGCTACCTCAATAGGCGAGTTTTAGCTTGGTTTTGATGTTTCTAAACTAAACATTTAGGGAATGGAGTTTATGGACTTGAAGTGGTTTGGTTCACTTCATTTGACTCAAGTTCCATAGGTGGGTTGTCCAGGGATTTCGATAAGGGTTCTTCATCTTCCAACTCAATGATTTGAGGGGATGTAGGTCTAGTCAATGTTTTCCCTAACCTGAGGTGGACATCACTCACCTCTACCCCATAAGTTGGGTATTAAGTAGCCTTGTTAGTGTAGACTTGTTGAACAGGCTTGTTATTTGGGTAAGTGCAGGTTGGGCTGGCAATTAAGGTGCCCTTGGTGGTTGAGATGATGGGTTTGTTGGATTGGGCATGATTTCTTGTTGTTGTGGCTGTAAGGGTTGCCAGTAATTTGCATTATGATTTTTCCATTGGCTTCGCTATGGCCATTGGGGGTTGTAGTTAGATCCTTGAAAATTTTGTTGTGGCCACATGGGTTGTTGATGTTGGTTCCAGTTTGGTTGGGGATTTTACCATTGGTTTTGTGTGTTTACCCAAGGCTGGGGGTTCTAATTAGATAAGTGTTGATTTCTAACTAGAAATTATGTATTGAAATTCAAAGGATCTCGAGGCATACCTTGTCTTGGTTGCCATGGCCTCCTTTGTACAATTTAGAACAATTGTCCATCTTCACCCTCCAATTCTTGATAGTTTGTTTTCCCTAGTCTATCCTCTGTGATACTTTCTACCCTTTTGCATTTGCAATTAGCTTTTCTTTGTTTACAAATAGGGCAGTATTCAGTGATGATTACCTCTACCTCTTCTCGCCTTTTCTTTACATGTAGAGTGTCCAATTGAGTAGCCAAATGGCTTGTGATATCTTCTTTCATGTTAGACAACAAGTTACTCAATTCCACTCTTGAGACTCCATTAGATGTCTTGCTGATGGAAGATGTTCTTTCCTCCCTTTTCCTCTTGGTAAAGGTTCTTGAATAGTTTCTACAAACTTTACAGGTTTCTTCAAAAGGTAATTATGATACATCTATTGACCCAATAAGATTAAGGGCCTCCATGCAATCATCATTGACTCCTCTTATGAACACCAACTTCATGGATTATACTAAAACTCTATTTTGTGGATTCTTTTTCAAGCAGAATTGGAAACATTCTACATAGTCCTCCAATGGTTCATCTTCTTTTTGGGACATTCTAAAAATGTCATCCCTTCTTTTGTCAACCCCTCTATAATAGTCCTAGTATTTTTCTAGGAACTTAGTCTTCATTGTGTCCCAATTTGGAACAAAATCTCTTCCCAGACCCATAAACCATCTTAAGTTAACATTCTTCAAGGTTGCTAGAATTAGCTTGTGTTTATGTGCATCAGTTGTGTAGTCATAACTCCTACACAGGACATCAAACTCAAACAAGAAGGTATTTGGATACTCAGTTACCAAACCATAGAAGATAGGCAATGTTGAACCTGATGTATATTCTTTAAAAAATTTGCTCTCTCCTGGTTGCTGATTGGGAAATCAAAAGTGACATTTTCTGGTAGGTCATCCATCATTGTATCAACCATGGTTTGGAAGGTCTCCTCTGTATTTGCATTGGATGTTGATGAGAGGGAAATTTATTCTTCAGGAATACCCTCACTCTAATCACTAGAATCACCAATATCCTCTATAGCTTTGTGTGATGAGGGGATAAATCTTCCCAAGGCATCTCCTTGCCTCTGCATACAATAGGTGTGACATTGTATAGCAATGACTCCTGCACAATGTTAGTGAAATGTTCTAGTATTGATGAGGTAAAACCTAATTGCTCTAATGCTAGAAACAAAATGCTAATATATGTAAACTTGAAATAACATAAATGAATCTTTAAAAGTAGCACCATCCCTGACAATGACACCAAAAATGTAGAGGCCTACTAATGTTAAGGAAACTTGGTGTCAAACACATAATTTAGAGGGGGTCCTACTGAACAATCCACTAAACCCTTAAAAAGGCCTTCATTTAATTTATCAACTAGGGCTAACATAAATTTTTGATGATGTTGGCACTATATGTGCATTCATAGACTCTTCACTATCTATATCATCTTAGCATAGGTGTTTACACATATTGGAAACCATAAATTGCATAACAATGAAAAGAGGTAATGTTGAAGCTATTGCTTTGGGTACTCACAACTACAGACTACGACTAGTTCATTATTAATAAATGAATTTTGTAATTAACCAATACTTGATAACTCAACTAAATTGACTAACTCTAAAGAACAATGCATGGAAACAATTAAAGCATGAATACAAGACAAGATCTTATTCACATTCACCACATGAAGAATATGATTAAGACAAGCATAATTATGAAACTAACTATTGTAACAAAAATAAATGTACAAGAAATAAAGTGGGGAATAGTTACCTTGAGTGGCCCTTACTCAAGTGACTGTATCCACAAAAATGAACTCAAATCTACCTCCTCAAATTAAATTAACATAACAGTAACTGAAAATATCTCATTACATAACTCAAGATATCACAACCCAAAGAGATTCTTTTGGAATATCTTATTCATAAGATCATGATTGACAAACAAAACATTATTTGTGTAAAAACAAGAACAAACTGAACAAATCTATCTACTATATTCTCTATTTCAACTAACTAACTAACTCAACCATCAAACCATTCATATGGGTACGAGGGAGTCTTATTAGAAAAAAGGACTCAAAACATAAATCACCACTCTCTACAAAATAGATCATGATAAAGTCTGAGTAGTCAAAACATAACTAAAAAGGAAGAAGAATTGAAATAGGATCATAGCTTGGCTATAATGATTTTAAACTTGAAACATGGACTATAGAAACAATCACATTAGATTCCCAATTTTAACAAAAATCTTCTCCTCCAGTAGTCTTATTAAATGATGTGATGATTCACAACAATCCTGACAAATAGATGCCTCCAATTATGCAGTTGTTGTATTCTTCTAACTTCCTTTGCATCACTTTTGAAACTCCCTTTGGTTGCGGGTTGCACCTTCTAGTTGTTGCAAGCTACTGTCTACTAGCTTTGGCTCCTTAGATGCAAAGAGTTAGTTCACACAACATCTACACAATACTAATAACCATAATTTAAGCACATATATTCATTACATTTCATACATATCCACATATTAACCATGCAATAACTATTATATCATATACATATTTCCATGGACTTTAAACCAAGTCCAAGTTTGCATAATGATCATAAAAGATAGTAAGGTTTCAGGGATATATAGGAAATAAGTATTCGGAGATGTCTCAAAGCATGTATTGGAATAACAAAAAACTAACTAATAGTAGGCCTCATCAATGATCATATATTTACATATTATTTGGACTAACCTATTCTAGTGTTTAGGCACTTAGCTTGCTTTTAGCTTGCCTCCCTAATTATATGGAAAAACTAAAGTCAATATGTGCTAAGAGGACTATCTCTAATGTTTTACTTCAAATCAATATGAGAGATGGTTGTAATAGTTGCCACAAGTATCACCACAGTTGTTTTATGGGCGCCAGCTTAGCCATTTTTTGTCGGTGGTCTTATGAGGCTACCACAATTGACCTGCGCTTAGCTACTAAGGCTCTAGTGGCTAGCCCTTTCTCTCCATCATTACAAGTTAGGGTGGCGAAATTAAGACACAAAAAGAAAGTTACAGACAGTTATGTTGCCAGAGGTGCCCAAATCAAAGCCAAAATGCACTGGTTAAAGATTGGTGACCGTGCCTCCAAGGAGTTTTTTCTGGCCCTATGTGCCAAGCACTCATCTCCATGCATTAAAAAAAATAAAGATGGAATTTAGGTGCTCTCTAAGCTACCTAACATTCTCCAGGCTTTTGTTCGACATTATGAACAAGTTTTCACTGTTTAGGAGTTTACGCCCTAGCGACAACAAGCCCTTCTGGATCATCTTGTTGTTGTGCCAAATAGGCTATCTTTAGCCTAGAAAGCCTTTTGTGAGCAGTTACTCACAATTGAAGACTTAAAGAAAGTCGTTCATTCCATGGCTGATGACAAGGCCCCTGGGATTAATGGTTTCCCTTGTGAATTTTACAAGGCCCTTTAGGACCATGTTGGGAACGACTTGCATAAAGTTTATCTTGGGGATTTTCATTCCAAATCCCTGGGTAATTTAATAAATAAAGGAAATATTAAATTCATACCCAAGTCTAGAGATCTCGAGGATATCTATAACTGGCAGCCTATCACACTCAATGTTTCTTACAAAATCATTGTCAAAGCTCTAGCTTTGAAGATCCAGCATCTTTTGCCTCAGATTGTGTGCCTGGAGCAAACTAGATTTATTTAGTCCAAATTTATTCTGGACAATATTATTGTTGTGTCGGAAGGCATGGAGTGGGCCAGGCATTTGAACCAGAAAGCTATTTTTCTCAAAATAGACTTTGTTAAAGCTTATGACCACATTGAATGGCCTTTTATTTTGGCCATGTTGAAAGCCTTGGGGTTTGGGCCTAATTTCATTCAGGTTGTCCAAATGCTCTTCTCAGAATCCTCTACTTGTATCACTATTAATGGCCATCAATCTCTTGCCTTTGGGATTTTTCACTCCATTCAGCAAGAATGTCCGCTTGATCCTTTTTTTTAGGTGCTTGTTGCCAAAGGATTTGGTTATCTCTTGGCCAATGCGGTTTCTCAATAGCATGTCAAAGGCATTACTCTACCTAACTCCCAGGCTCAATTGGTTAATGGGCATTTTGTTGATGACTATTTCCTCACTCTTTTGGAGGAAGAGAATAATATTAAGGAAGCTCTTGAATGTCTTCACATTTTTTTCCTGGCATTTGGTTCCATAATTTAGTGGCATAAAAAATTGTGCTACAGATAATCTATATTTCCCACTCCTCAACGACTTCAGAGTACGATTGGAAGTGGATTAGGCCAAGGGAAATCTTTCAATTTTTGGGCATTCCCTTTACCTTCCAGGCTTCTTTGGATGAGTTGTGGCAAGCTGTCCTCTCTAGGATTGAGCAAAAGCTGGCATATTGGATTACCAAGCCTCTTTCTCTGGTCGGGAAATTCCAAGTGTGCTCCAAGATTTTAGTAGCCACATATGTCTACTACTCTTGTTGGGCCCCTTCGAAAGGTGCCTATGCCAAGCTTGAAAAGTTGCTTAAGGGATTTCTTTGGGCCTCTACGGAGTCCCACAGAGGGTTTCATCACATTGCCTTGGAGTTTTGATGCATTCCTTGAGACTCTGGAGGACTTGGGTTGCTCTCCACTCAACGACAATGGACTGCCTTGTGTGTGAAATGGATAATTCATGCTCTTACTGGAGATGAAGCTTGGAAGATTCTCCTCAAGCATTGCATTCAGTCTAGTTTTCCTATTCATAGACCCACCTGAAAGGGGATTAGCTTTCAAACCCTTCTGGTCATGAAGGAACCAATTCAAATTGTGGGAACTTTTGTGGCCAAGAGCATTTGGAAAGCTTGGGAGACGGTTAAGCCCTGGCTCCATTGGACCGACTCTGGTATCTGTGATGGGCTTTTGCTCAATCAACAAAATGTTTGGTGGTCGCCTCTCTTTGCTAGTAATGATTATCCATTGGCTAAATCGCCTTGGCTTAAGGCACTAAGATTCCATAAGAAAGGCATTCAAACATTGCAATAGGTGTTTCATAAACCCACAATGCACATCATGCCATGGGAAGATTTTTGTGCCCTTTACAGGCTTCAAAACCAAGACCGTGATACTTATGATGGTCTGGTGAATGCTATTCCTGCAAAAATGCTTCATAAGGTGGGAATTCGTGGGTCCAAGCCTTAGTGGAAGGACTGGAAGTGGTACCCAAACACCCCTTTCAAGAATTTCAAGCCTAGGCTTGGTTATAAATGGCTTTCACCACACTTTCCTATGATTGAAAGTTTGAACCAGAGGTGGCTTCTTCAATACCCCGCTCATTTATGGCAAAAAATATTTTCTGCCACTTGGTCTGTAAGTGTTGAGTCGAAACTTGACCACTTTGCTTAGTGTATTCTTTTCCAAGGCTTACCTGTGGGTTCTCAACTTGTTCACTTGGGGGTCCAAGACCCTCGTTGCCCTTTTTGTGGGCAAGCTAAGTCTTTTAAGCATCTCTTCTAGTTTTTCACCAGAGCTCAACAATTTTGGAATTGGATTCATGACTTATTTTGACCTTTCAGACTGGATCCCTTCTCTTGACATATGATTTTGCTGGGAGACTCGCCTAGAATTCCTGCTAATTATACTCAGCTTTGGCACACTTTCAGGGTGGAAATCCTCTTCAATATCTAGAAAGATAGAAATGCCTGCATATTTGCTAACACACAAATGGATAAAAATGTTTCTTTGTATTCTAAAGCTATTATTTGCTCTAATGCGCTCTTGCAGATTCAAGTTCAAGCCAACAAGGTTTCACTTGAGGTGGCTCACCTTCAGGTGCTTTTGGATCATTAGGGAAATGCCCTCTGTACTGTTGCTCGGGTGCTCACTTCACCCACTTCCTCTCACGGTTGGTCACTCTCTCGGGTCCGGCAGTGGAGTGGCTCTGCTCACCCCTGCTCTCAGTCTCCTCTTTGGCGTGGTTCCCATCCTCCTCGACAAACTCGTTCTCCTCCTCCACAGGTTGGCTAGGGGTGGCCCTCTGGAGGAGTAGCAGGGAGTAGCGGTGTCGGTTCTAGGTGGCCCTCTAATGATACTCCTGCTACTGGCTTTGGTTGGCTAAACTTTGGTAAATGCTTTCCATGGTTGGCACTTGCAATCTCGCCCCGGCGCGAGGACAAAGATAAAGATAAAGAAAAAGATGTTGATGATGGATGGGGTCCTCCTATTGACATCACTCTAGACCTCGCTGATGTATGGGGGAAACACATGGGTGACAGAGACCCTCCTGGCTGTGTTGGCACCGCTCTGGTTGCTTAATGGTCGTTCTTATTTTTTTATGTTTGTAATGTTTATGGACTTTTGGGCTAGGCCCAAGTGACTCTAGTTTTTGGTTTTCTGGGCTCTTCCCATGTGACTCTCGAGGTGTGCCTTCTTACCATCCACCCTTTTTTTGTGAATATGTAACTTTATATTTATTTTCAATATAGATAGTAGCTGCCTATTCATAAAAAAAATAGTTGCCACAAGTAAAATGGTGGTATAACACAATTTCATTATCATCCAAAGTGTCTCCATTTTTTGTACTCTATGGGTACCATCCATCATCCATCACATATTCAATGTGCACACACCCAAAGGTTGGACTATCTGAAGAACACACGCAACAACAACAAGAGGCACTTTATAATCTTAAGGAGAAACACAAAATAAAATGAAGCAACAAGTTAATCAACATTACACGGTGAAAGAAATATTAAAGTAGAATATTGGGTCTTTATGTCACTATATCCATATAATAAAATGTAATTGAAGAAAAAAGGATGAAAAGCTTGCATCCAAGTATTATGGCCCTTCTAATATTTTTGTAAAAGATTGATAGTATAGTATATAAATTGAAGTT
The DNA here is from genome assembly GCA_007258455.2 of Sequoia sempervirens. Taxonomy (NCBI): domain Eukaryota; kingdom Viridiplantae; phylum Streptophyta; class Pinopsida; order Cupressales; family Cupressaceae; genus Sequoia; species Sequoia sempervirens. The sequence goes on from VDFB02128743.1 coordinate 44,791, forward strand.
GTCTAAATTAATAAAAATGCATTCGATCTTCAATATTTCCTACTTAAATAGGTTTAGTAGACAAAGAGTTTCAACACATATAGGGTTACCAAAGCTTGATGAGGAGGGTAGAATAATTTTGGAACATGAGGGAGTCCTTTAAAAATACCCTAAGAATTTATAGTTGGGGATGATTATAGAGTTTATAATCAAGTGGAAGATTTGAATAGGGAAGATGCAACATGGGAGGATGAAGCATGCTTATGAAACATATTGGGACCATCAACAACAAGGATAATATTGGATTTAAAGGGAGGGTCATGTTATGCTCTTGAACTTAACATGTATGGGGATATGTGTAGTCAACTTTTGACTAGCATAACCTTTAATTAAGTAATATTATCATTTCTAAAATTATATATAGGTAGTTAGGTTGGCTTGGATGGTATCCCTAGCATAAGTATCATATATATAAGAGGTAATAGTTAGTTTATTATCATCAAATCATGAATTATATTCTTATTGAAGAATTTTGGAGGCTGTCCCATCAAAGTGGCTTGTTATCATTGAGTATTTGCTGGACATTCCTATTATTTGCTATTATATTCTCCTCTTGTGTAAGTAGTTAATTACATGCCACCTATAGTAACTCAGTTAATTAGCCAAGTCATGTGCAAAAAAAAAGTATAAATATCATCTACAAATTGCTATTCTCAAGAAGTTACAAAGCTTTATGAGATTCTTTTATTATGGCTAATATTGCATGACTTGAATCTTAGCTAGATCCACATGCACTCCCTGTGCATCTATAATATATCCCAAATGTTATACCCTGCTAGGAAAATTAACATTCCATGTTTGCATATAAATTATGTTTCAACAAAATGTTAAGCATTTGCTCAATATAGTGTAAATATTCATCACAAGTTTTACTAAATATTAGAATTTCATCAAGGTAGACTACAAAAAATGAAGTAATGAATGGTTTTAGAATGTTTAGCATTAGTTAGGTCAAAGGGTGTGACTCACCACTTAAATAAACATTCTCTTACCTTAAACATTATCTTTTAGATGTTAGTGGGTTCAATAAGAATTTGATAAGTACACATTCTTAAGATTAATTTTTGTGATTTTTTTTACATTGTGGAGCTAGTATGACAAGTCCTCAATCCTTGGAAGAGGGTAGTGGTTCTTCATGGTGATCTTGTTAAGATTTTTGTAATTGATGCACAACCTTCATGTTAGTATTTCTTTTGTGGAAGCACAATTTGGTTGTCACAAGACAATGAGTTGGGTCTAGTATGCCCTTTATCCATGAGTTCATAGACCTATCACTTAAGCTCCCCATTCTCTAGAATTTATCAATGGTATTAAAAACATTAGGTAAATGTAGTTTAAGAATCAAATCAATAATATTCATTACCGCATAGTTTGAAGGTAATCAATTTAGTGGTTAAATATGTCCTCATGCTCTTCCAAATTGTTCAAATTTGAGGCCTCTATCCATGTTGCTAAAGGAATTGAGGTATATTTTATTATTGCAAGAGTGTTCTTACATTCAATTCTTACCATCAAATTCACAATTTTCTTACTATAATTGATCATTTTCTTATATTGCTTAGTAATGATGAGTGAAATTTTAAGTATGAACTAGGGGAAAAATGGATCTAGGGCTAATACTAACCTAAACCACACTTTTCACCTCTTATCATTCAGTGGACACAAAAAATGATCAAAAGAGACCACTTGGCTACTATCCTCAAGGAAGAGCTAGAATGGATGATCAGGGGTTTGGTCCCCTTTATGTGTATTGAGGATTAAATAATGTGATTTATGTGTGATTTATGTGTGATTGATGATTGCAAACTAAGTCAACTATGCAAGTACAACAAACTATCATAGATTCAGAAAAGCACATGATTGATTAACAAAAATAAAAAATAGGAAAGCATAGAGTATAAACTAAGGAACCTGACATTCAGATATGGAGTCAAACTAGTTGGAAAAGGGTGAAGGTTCCCTTGTCTAAAAATAAGGGTTTTTTGAGTTTTAGAACCTATATAGGAGCATCATAGTTTGTAGGTGCTTCCCTGTCAGAATCAAATTTGAAACTTCATCAGTCATCAAATAATTGATCTCACCCTAATTTGATGAAAGAGGATGTTTTTATGCTTGATCTTGGTTTGAGGTCTTAAATCTTATCTAAATCCACTTCAAATCTACAACCTTCAAGAAAGAGAAGAGGGGAAGGGTTGTGCTATATAGGGGCTTGCCTAATTCAAACACCATTTTGGTGTTTCCACCTCCACAACAACTATGATGATGTTGGATATAGAGTGCTTACCTTAAGTCAAGCAAAGACAAATGGATAAAACAATGACAAATCATAGTCTTGCAACTTACTATTAAAATTTGCATTCCTTGATAGATTGAGGTCATTAGTCACATCTCATACAAGGAGAACTTGATAGTTGATTGAAGGTCCTACAAATGCTAGCACTCATAATGATAACAAACATGAAACATGAAAAACTCTTACTTATGCTTGAACATTGATTTGATGATGCATTGCAAACATAATATTGACTAATGAAAGTGTTGTAGAAATATTGCTTATTTTTCTCTTGAATTGCCCTTTAGGATGCTCAATTGATATTCAAATTGATTTCTAGTTTCAAATTGTGAAAAAGGCTTATATTTATACGCATTTCAACATTTCTTGCATTAATTCTTAAATTTGCAAACATTAATGCCAACAATAAAAGATTAAATTTTGGGCCAAAATAAGGCAAACAAGGGCAAGGGTGCCCTTGTCTAGACCTATTTTGAATTTTTGATGCTTGTTAAATAATAATTAAATTTAATCCCCAAATTAATGTGATTTTCCAGAAGATGACAATAAACGAGTAAATAATAAGCATAATTAGGCCTGAGCACTTAAAGGGGGAGCCAAACATAGTGTGAAATTGTTAAGGGTGACAATTTACAATGCTACAAAGTACATGCTCTAATATCTCTTATCACTAATATTGTGAATAAATGACTATGTTTCTTAGATTTTATTCATAGATTGCATGTTGGCGATAGACATATGATTTCCCAAGTAAAACATCGCATACCTTTTATGGAGTGACATCACAAAAAATTGTATCTTGAAAGGTTGATATTATAAGTTCTAGTTGACACTATTGAGTGACACATTTCTTGAAGCATGCATTGAACCATCTAATGAAGTATGGTTGTGGGTGAGGCATTAATGGCATGTTTAATCTTTGAACTATTTTGGGAGAAATTAGGTTCTTTTAAATTCCATTGTCAATAACGAAGTGCATTAGTTGTGCATTTATCCACATCTTAGATTGAAACAATTTCTCAACTTCCTTAGTGTTTGCAAGGGAAGTAGAGATATTTGTGATGTCCACCATGGCACTAAGCTAAGATTCCACATGATTTACTTATCTTTTTCTTATGCTTTAGTATTGGTACTTGTTGCCTCAAGTTATGCAACTAGAGTCTTTTGAGCACAACTTTCCTTTGTCAAATGTGTGTTAGAGTTGTGAACTATGCATTATCTTCTACTCTTGGATTGCCTATTATTTTGGGCATTCATTGCTTCTTCTTCTTTCACGAACGACATTGAGAGTCATTCCTTAGTTTATATTTTTTCTTGGAAGGATTATAATATGCCTTATTTTGGGATTTAGAATATTTTGTCTTATCTCAACTTCAACCTTTGCTTCAAATTTGCAAGCAAATATGTAGGATTCTCTAATTGAAGAGATTTATAGGAAATCCATATACAATTGGATATAAGGTCTCTAGCTTGATCAATAATTCAAAATAAAGTCTTGTTCTAAATCTTGAATACCCAATTTGGAGACTAAAGTATTAAAAAAAATGGTTTATTCTT
>VDFB02128744.1:0-17387 GCA_007258455.2 Sequoia sempervirens
GGTCCTTGATTACAATGAACTAAATTTGTTAATGTAACTTGAGGATTGATGTTCACTTGAAAGTGTTGGAGGAAATCACTAATGAGTTGTGTAAAGGAGGTAATTGATTGTTTGACAATGAACAAAGCCAATCCAAGGCCATATCTTTCAATGATCTAGAAAAGAGTTTCACTATGAGTGAATCTTCAAAAATAAAGTCTCTACACAAGGTAGTAAAAACTAGCAAATGGTTATTAGGATGTTTTTACCATTGTACTCCAAAAGCGAGGTATTTCAATGTTTTGTAGTATAGGTGTATTTAAAATGGTGAGCAGGTAATGAACTATGTAAGGTATTTTGGATGTTTACTATTGGTTTGTTTTTGGTTTAAGTTTGAAATTTGTTGTTGTATTAATGTCATGCTTTAAATAAAAAAGTTGATTTATCACAAAATCATTGGGCCACATGTTGTGAGAGTTTTTCAAGTATGGTGAACTAGTATGGAGGAATGGTGGGATATTATATTTCATGTTTAGGAGGGGTGATGAATATGGAGGTGTTATAGGTGAAGGGACAAAACTATTATAATTTCCACTAGAAATTCCTAACCTTGAGTTTAAACCATTGTTATATTCCATCATTGATGCTATGACTGGAGGTGTAAAGTTGGGAATAGAAGGCATTATTGTGGGAGAGGAAACTTATTTTCCAAAAGGATTTTGAGTATTAGTCAAAAATTTCGTGAAACTAGCTACCAAAGGAATATTAGAATCTACTATATTAGCTAGGCTACGTAACACTTCTATCCCTTCCTAATCATTTACCAACTTCCCAATGCTATCTAAAAGAGGGATTGCTTCTCCAACCAAAGGTTCAATGCTTAAGAATTGTTGAATTCATTGTAGGTCTTTATCCAATTATTCTAGATTATCATTGGGGACCTTAGAAATAACATATGCCAAGTCCACATAAATGTTAGGTTACAAAAAAGACATGGGTAATGTAGGACTAGGGAGGGAATATAAGATGGATTGGGTAGACATAATATGTTGAGTGAAAGAGTTATAAGAATCAAGCTCAACATTGGCTATGATTGCAACATAGGAAGCCATAAGTCTACAACTACATCTCACGTGGGTATTAGTGAAGTGACACAAGGTCATGAAGCTCATAAATTTTCTACAAGATTCAAAACAATTTAATGCTCATACAATGAAGGGAAAACACAAAATAGTCACAAAAACTAAAATAATTTGCACACACAAAACCCAAAACAACATAAGAATCATAGAGATAGAACTATGATCCAAATCTTTGTCAAAACTGATTGGACAGGGAATTGGCACCCTAGACTAATGAGGTTGATTTTTGTTAAATTTAAAATCTAAAAAAGAGATATAGTATCTGAGGATCCTAATTGAAGATGTTTAGGTCTGCCAATAGGAATACTTTTAGAAATGCACAAAATTTTAATTTTATATACATGCGGCCATAATGCCCGATTAAATATAAAAACAAATCAATCTAGTTAAAATCAAACAATATAAATGAAAATAGTATAAAAAAACCCTAGTTTTTTTTTAAAATGCAACAAAAACCCTAGTTTTTAACAAAAATCTATAAAATTCTCTAATTTTTAATCCAAATACATAAAAAACACTATTTGTAAGTGAGAATCCATTGCAAACATTCAATTTTCATCAAAATCCATTGCAAACATTCAATTTTCATCAAAATCCATGCTAAACTCAAATTTTTCATAAAAAATCTATCAAAAAACCCTATTTTGAAAAAAATCAACTAAAATTAAACAAATCTAATTGAAAATTTGATTAGAGCAAATAAAAAATCAAGAATCTAACCTGTTGGAGATGGATTTGAAATCGGATATTTGATTTGCGCTTTCCACTGTGCGCCTGCTGTGGTTAAGCCGAATGCAAATGAGTTTTGGTCGGTTTCATTCAGCCCGAAGTTATATATATATGCCTACAGAATCAGATATCCGATTTGTAAATCTAGCTTTTTGCTTTGCCTCGGTAGTCACCCGAGCCCCAAAAAGTCAACTCAACATTTTCGCGTTTTTGAGTCGTAGAAACACGTATTTTTTTCTCCATTGCCACTTTTTGGCATACCATGATCCTGCACATGCCCCTAACTGAATTTTCTACTTCTATATAAATTTTCCACTTTCAATAGTAAATAATTTTTTGGGACAAATGAAAAACTATCATGATAATGATAACATAGTACTAGCTACAAACTACAAATTTTAAGGACCATATAAATGCCTTATATTGAAGGATTTTGTAAGCAAATGATTGCCATAATCATGCACAACATTAATAGATATAAATTGAAGCTAACTATAGATAGCCAAATAATTAAGGATAACTTTTGTTTTGAAATAAAATCACATACAACCAAACTAAGTGTATATTCTACTTCTCTATAAATTTGTCACTTACAATAGTAAATTATAATTTATTAGAGAAAATGTAAATCTATTAATATTGATGATCTAAATGTTGGCTTAGAACAAATGTGTCATGCAAGACCACCAAATACAAAACTCTTATAGATGAGATATAAATTTAAGAGTCAAAACCTAGGATTATAAGGTCAATTCCTTATCTAGATTCTACGTAAACGTAATTTGATATGGGTGAAAAGGGAAAGAATGAAGAAATAAACTAACAAAATTAAAGGCTTACATGAACAAATTCTTTCTTATAAGTATAATAGAACTTTGTAACAAACAATATAAAAATCAACAAAAAAAGATTAAAAATATAACATATATGCATTAGACAACTTTTACACACATTAAAAAAATTAAAAACTTCTAAAATAATTTTTTATATTAATACTTTTAAAAATTACGAAAAGATTCATATAATGCTAAATTTCTAAGAATTAATTATTTTTTATAAGTTTTAACATCTTTACTTTGTTAGAAATACGTGAACAGGAACAGGTTGAAAGAACCTTCCAAGAACAACTAAATAATGAGAATTTCAAACAATCTTCTCAAAGAATTTTCTATATATTAGTTATATGTTGATTGTTTATTTAATATATTCCCCTCTTCCAACCAATGCAATAATTCTCATATTAGTTTAATGGTTGTTATTGGAAACATCAGTTATCCTTTCATTTATTACAGGTTATTAGTTGATTGCATTTATAGCTCATAAAAAAATCCATACCATTAAAAGAACTGAAGATCAGATTGTTTGTTGTCTGAGCATAATCTAACTGTGCTGTAATCTGCTATTTGTAATTTAATATTGTTTTAATCCAATTAAAATAAAAGAAAAAACAACAGACACAATCAAATAGATCTTATTGAGTTTAGATGCAGCTGTTCATAACAGCCAGGCCATAGATAGCCGAAGATCATGGATTGAAAAAACTAATGGAAAAATTAGACAATTATTTGGGCATTTTTTAATGGCATTCTGCTGCAACACAGTAACAGAATTGAAGTTATGGCATGATCCAGACCAGTTTTAAACAAACTAAATTATCTTCATGACATGATATGGCATTGTTTTAAGAGGAGAATCACATTATTTGATGCCCAAAAGTTCATCAACAATCAATAGTAGAACAAATTCACTTATGTGTGACTTTTTGAATCTTTCATGTTATAAACATTGTTACTTTGAATCTTTATTTATTTTTTAAATAAAGTTGGATATCATAATGGTAAAAAATTGTATATTTTAAAAATAATTTAGGTTTATTTTGATTTGTTCAGCTTAATATGCTGGTTGATGTATAAAAAATATATTTTTATTTGAAATTTGGTAAATAATTTGATTTTAGATTAAATTTTATTTTCATGTACTATTAAAGATCAGTCGTGATTTTTATTTTATCTATTTGTTATGCTAGATCAAATCTATGGCTGTAGAATTGGCCTAGGTTAGGTCTACAAGAACAAAAAAACCCTAACTTTTAAGTTCAAATTTTAAAATTGGGTCTATATTTCCACTTTCTAATTTATTGTTATGAACCAAGTAAAGCATGACAACATTTGAATTGCACAATAAGGTGTTGTATAAAAGACCAACCTCAATTCATTATTGGATAATCTAGTATCATATGTTATCTAATATCTCATACATGAGATCCATTACACATTGTATTATCTTTTAGTTTATATAAATCATGACATCAACACTCTAGAAATATTCTATGACTACTTGTTATATTTGGTCATTGTTCTATATAGTTGATGTTAATAATAAGCTTTTGGTCAAAGGAGAACAATCCAAGCCTAATAAACTCCTAAACAAAATATATAGACACAACTCCTTTATAAATAAAAGTTCTAGACATCAAGACAAGTAGATTTATAGCATTAGTTTCAATTTAGTTTAGAATCAGGGCAAGGTTCAAATCTATGTAGGGTTTGGTTCTATAATCATATAGAATAATTCTATACTTGCATATAAGTTAAAGTGAAATTAGAATAACTTAGGCACTAATTTCTTAGCCTCAAGGTAATCATTTGAAAAGTATCAATTTTCTAACATATTGACAAATCAATTGACAACATCTATCAAAATCAAATATTTATTGAATCTAGAACCAAGTATTAAATTATTTTATTCATTTTATTTTCATCATTTATTTTAGTAGCATTATTAGTCCTAGCTCTTTATCCTAGCTTAAATGTTTATTCATTGTGATTGAATCTTATTGTTTACCTAAGATATTTAAATGTATAAGGTGTGTTCTTTTCCCATAAATTAAATTAGTAAATATGACATTCTTACACTATAGGGTTTATTCCTTCTATATTAGGATTTTATAACTAATATTTATAGTTGTAAGCCTTTCATTTAAAATTTGATTACAACTTGGTCTACCCTTTATTGATGTCATTGCTATATTTTGGATTAGGGTTTTGCACTTTCATTATATGATATCCTCTTGATCGGTACTCTCCAACCCTTTCTTGATTTTTCTTCATTGTCGTACCATTCACCATGCATTTTTATGGCTCTCTATTTTGTGATTACCTTCATACATATATCAAGGATTATAAGTTGTTTTCACATTTTATTGCATCACATCCCTTGGTCCTTGATGATAGTGCATGGAGATCCTTCTTCCATATTTTATTTTGATGTTTTTCCTTCTATCCTAGATGACTTTTCCTCATTTTTATTTACAATTCATGTGGATTAATCCCCTAGGGTAATGGATAATGATGTAGGCTCCCTACCTACCAAGAACACATCTAAGGGAGATGATTGATGTGATGAGGTTTTCCCTTTCATAGTTACTCATGATGTTGAGAATTTTGATGTTATTCTCTCTACATGTGTCATGATTATAGTGCCATTTATACTAATAAAATCTTATTCCTTGAGTGATTCATTTCATGGGGAGTCTAGACATATGTGTTATATTTTCTTCATGATGATATATCTTTAGCATCTCATGTTGATTATACAAATGTTCATGCTCATTATTTTCCTCATACTACATTATGTGATGATTTATTGTCCTTATTTAGGATTTATTGCTTGACGAATTTGATTGTACTGGTGATAAATGATTACATATTAATTCATTCTTTATTCAGTTAATTATGAGTACTTAGATGATGATATGTGTTAGCAAGAAAACTAGGGAAACATAGACTAGAGTTCTAAGCCCCAAGTACTTTTTGATCATTGTAGTGTATACCCCAGACTTAGTCATATAAAGGCAACACCAGTTGGTTCAGAGAAAGGATTAACTAATTAATTATACATCTGTAGAATGTTAGATAACATCATATAGCTAGAATTTTGGTAATCAGTATATTAATCATATCAAAGGAGTAAATTCATATATCTTTCCTTATACTCTATATATCTCTATCCTCTTCTTACATATACCCTTTTAGATATTTACAATTCCATATACAAATTTCTACATCTCTCTCCCTCTTACCTCTCTACACATTATTATTCATATATTTCTATATGCATATATCTATGGGATGGGACATGCCCCATCTATTTTATCCCTAGCCTAGATGGTATCTTTTCAATCTCAAGGTCCTCAAGTTCTTTGTGACAAGATGTAGTAGGATTTGGTTGATGGTGTTTGTATTGTTGCTCTTTCTTGCCAACATCATCCCCACTTTCAAAATGTTGACTTTTCCTCAAGTCAATGCTACTCTGCTAGAAGGATATCCTTGTATATCTCCTTGAGTATAGCAAATGTGTTGTCCCATTGTGTTTTAGCTAAGTGCAGTTGTTGGGTCTAAAACTAGATATGTAGTAGTGGCTTTTGAACTTGGATCTGTAATACCTGATGGTGATTGAGTTTGGTAGCTTTGCATGCATCTTTTTCTTTTGTATCAAATTATTTTCTCTTTCTTCAATGATTATCCCTTAGAATATTTATCATTTTCATAAAAATATTCATACACACCAATAGGATATAGACTAAATATGGGTGATGAGTTTTATTAAAATAAATGATTAACTTCCTTTTTCAAACAATGATGGTTTGAATTTAAGATGGATTAGACTCACGCGGTAGAAATCTTTTAGCCAAGTTACTAAAAATGATGTAGTTGGGTAGATAATAGTTTGATGTATTATCATTCTCTCTTATCAAAGAGAAATAGTATAGCCATGTTAATTCAATCTATATATGTCTTTGTTCACTCTATTTGAATGCACAAATTTCTCTCAACACAAATAAGGCCACACCAAAAACTTTGAATGCTTTTATTGCCACAAGATTGGTTGTGCCATTGGAAATGTCACACAAGGCTTCTTCAATCATGGAGCACATAAATTCCCATGTAGCAACACTTAAAATAAATATACCAAGTTATGAATTCCCATGCAACAAGAAAATATGACTTTGATTGTAGTGATCTCTTTGTTATGGTTATATGGTTTATCCTTTATAGTAGACCTACTTCTTTTTAATTGGTTGTCCTAAAAATTATCTGCTCTACTAACTGTTTGGAACAATGGCTACATGAATGAACCGTAGAAATGTAGTCTAACCTTGTTTAGTTGAAGCAACATTTATTAAGATTGAACACAATTTAAAATTGTTGTATATAGAAATATGATTGATGGGATCAAACAACTAAGCAAATACATACACGTTGCTTTCATGATGCAAGTGTCCCTAACCAAGAATCCAAAAATAAGAGATGGATATATGTAGCCCCACAATGCAAAGTCATACAACCCTAAAATTGCACTCAAACCTCATGGCAGGCCTTCCTTTAAAAAATATTTTGAATCATCTAATGACTGTATTTTCTACTAAAAATTTGGATAATGCAAGCCCCCATATTCATCTATAAGAATTTAAGTAGATCATCACTTTTCTCCCAACAATACCCCTCAAATTTCATGGTCAAAAACTCAGAAAACTCATAAATGCTCACATTCAACAACTAGCTACAGGCAACATCAAAATAATTGCAACAATACCCAAATCACTCAACCAAGGAATTTTGTTTTAAACTTATAAAATCGAAGTATAGAGAGTGCATTCCAAAGCAATGAACATCACACATGATTTTACAATATTTGAAATATAAACCATTTTTTCCATATTTGAACTTGCAATGTCTAAAAACAAGTTACATGAAGCACTCTAGCCGCAACTAAACTCTACAACGAGTAATATTTTTCACCTAACTACCAAAAATAGGATTCAAAAGCTTCATAAACAACTACAAGCATCAACAATTACATTTCCAATCTTTGTTACTCCATCCTCTTTGCTCTCTAGTTTTTTTTCATTTTTATTCCTTTCTCATTTTCTTCAATTTACCTTCCTTTTTCCATCCTCAAGCTTGGGTATTTCCAATATCCTTCAAAAGCTAGACACATTCAATTATTCTCTATGTTTTTCTGTCCATCTCAATTCTCCATTAATCTCTTATATTTGCCTAGCAAGAAATTCAAAATTCTTTGCTAAAATTGCCTTCTACTATCTTACTTCACTACCTCCATTTCCAAGCATCCAAATTCCTCTTCTTTTTCAATTGATGTAAATTTTTAAATTCCGGAGGAGTTTCAAGATGTCAAAAATGACCTCCTTCAATTTGGTGAAGAAAAATTCTATTTATGAGCCACTAAACACGTAAAAATAAAAATTTTGGTGTCATCTATCGAATGGGTATTAGAATTTAACTTTTAATATGTTCAAAATGTGTGAAAAGTGCTCTAAAGTCATGCTCTACAAGACGAAAGACCAAACACACAACTCACAAAATAAATTAGAGAGAGAAAATCAATTTTTTGGTTGTGTAGGATTGTTCGTGCACCTACCATGTAAAAAATTGAAGAGCATAAATTGATATTATATTTTTCTATTATTAAAAATATATGAATCCAAAAGTCGTAAAAAAAGAAGATAAAGAATACACATGGAAAATAAATGGTAGAAATGTGAGACAAAACAACACTAGTTTGAAGCAAAAAAGTTAGTGTATAACCAACTTAGAACAATACCAACAAAATATGAGAGGATTCATGGTCTTAAGGATGAAATTCTCCATTTGTGGAATTTTTTATATAATCATCAACAATAATATAAATACATTCTTCAGTAATGGGAATTGATATCTCCTCATAATTGTATGTCATAAAAATGACAACAACTATAATAAGTTGAAATGATTTTCTTACTATTCTTTGTCTTGAGAGATATCTATCAAAAAAATTGATGACCAAGAACAACATCTCTTGCATGAGATTGAATTTCGAAAGGACACCATATCTATAAGCCATCTCATCGATCTAGCATCGCAAGTGGGGTAGACCCATAGAAGTGTGTCCCACTTGTGGGATATTAGAAATTTGCATGGTTGGGGAGAATATATTTAGCAAACACCTACATTTGAAGTTTATTCTTTGAATGAAGGTATCTTTGTTAAGAGATGACTCCATAATCACCTTTGATTGAAGTTCAGCCTTCATTCAAAAGTCCCTCAATTTTTTTAATATTTTAATAAATATTTTTAAGTCATGAAAAGGACCTTTGTTCAAAGGTACCCTACCTTCAAATGAAGGTCCTTGGATGTGCCTTTCCACCTTGGTCCTTAAATTTTTCTCAATTTTATTTTGTTTCAAACTTTGGGTTGGACTAACAAATAGAATTAACATGATATGATAATTTGTAGGATGGTAGCCCTTAGAGTAAGTTTTCCATAAAGTATAATTTTGACTATATTTAATTTGATTATTATATTTTTAGTGAATTTTTTTTTTTACCAGACATGAAGCTATTTGTTCCACACACATGAAAAAATAGAAAATAGAGATTTAAAACAAAAATTATCTATACCTTACATATTGATATCCTTTTTTCAACAAAAAAAAAGTTGATTTAGATATATACAAAAGAATTATGCATAATAAAATAAAACTCTATCTAAATTATAAATAATTTAACCTAAAAAAAACAAAAAAGTTATAAAAATATGTGCACTAGTGATTGATGTTACCAATATGTTTTTAAGAATATATAATTTTATCTTTTTTTGTAAAAATGCAATGTGTTATGGAATAAATATCAATTTTTAATTAAAAATAAGTTATTAAAACTTTACATAAAACAATTCACAAACAATTTTCTATTTTTTAAAATATATATTTAGAATCTTCACATGAAATCTCAAAAATCACTAGTTTACATCATCTTCAATTTTTTAACAATTTAGTTGTTATAGATGATAGAAGGTAAAAAATTGGTTTAAAATGTTGATTTCAATGTTCCACTTTGACAAAAAGTAGGACACAATATTGTGGGATCACCTAGTGATTTCCTAAGTATCATCACTCTAGAATTACTCTCTACTTCAAAATCATTTGCCTTTGTTGTGACATTAGATTCACTCAATTATTTTGATTGCATTATCAATAATTCTGGCACTTGGCCTTTATATTTTTCTTTTGTATTACTATTTCAAGTTTCAAGTTGCACTTAAATTGTTGTAAAAAATTGTGTTGTTGGTAAAGAGCATATCTTTGATAGAACATGCTATTAGGAATTTAATCACGGTTATTTTTCAATGAGTAGTTAAATTTTACAAAGTTCTATTTTCCAATGATAATCTTTCAATTAAGTTATTTATAGTTCCTTGCTCAAAATTTTATTATTTATAAAGTCTATTTTTTCTTCTACACATGCTTCAAAGATTGAAACCCTTTTCATATTATAAAGTGTAGGGGCTTACAAGTGAAAATTTTATTCCTAATGTTTTACAACACGAAATAAATCAATAATACTTGAGTTACACCTTTATATGTAATGATACACATTACACCTTATCTAAGTATATGATTTACTTTGGTCAAAATAAAATATATCTTATGCCCAACAAAACTGCTACTCTAACCCTTTTTATATTACTCCTATTAGCTAACATACTTAATCAAAGTATTTTGATTGTTTCACAAACTAATAAAATTAAACAAACGAAAATAAACTTTAATCCAAACCCAAAAATATATTTCGCAAATAAAAATATATATTTATTTTTTTGCTAGATAAATACGATTTAAGGGATTGCTCCCTTTCTTTTAAAAGTATAAATAAAACCAAGAATTGATGCCCGGATTACTTGAAAAATCCAAACTAGTTCATCTTTAAGGTTTATAAACAAAATACCCCGTTTCGATTGAAAATGCTCTAGAAACATACATAGACCTTCATAATTCAATCTATATAACAATACAACTACTCACTATTTTTAAACAGTACTAGTTCACTATTCATCTTCTTTGTCAAAGTTATCATTTGGCAAGGAGAGCATTCACTCTATCCCTACCTCCTTGCTCAAACCCACGATTTGCTTTCAGAAATCCATGCCCTTTTTAACCTTGAATCACCTCTAAAACGATATTGTTAGTTTTCCAGTAGTAATAAATGGCTTCTAAACTAAAAAAAGAAGCCACTGAATGAGGAAGCATCACCATTTCTAAGAAAACCCAAACCTAGTCTAGCCACAATCACATGTTTTTCCAATGCTTTAGCCATAACATGGACCATTTCTTTCTCTTCACCTATATCTAACAATATTGCTATGAAAATGGAAGAAATGTCCATATTCACCCAATATGGATGCTTCATAATTAGAAATTCCTCACTCTAAATCTATTGAAACAAATAAAAAACAAGCCAATCTGATTTATAAACTTCAAATTAAAAATAAATATCAACCACAACATAATATTTCTTGATTAATTTATTTATCTTATTTTAAATGTTGAACTTGGAGCGAAAGCTTGGGTAAGTAACATAAAATGAAATCTAGAAAGAGACAAAGTCGTAACATACATAACTACTTATCAACAAACTGAAATTTAACAAAACTGAGTTTAATGAAAAAATTTGACTATTTATTCAATTAACTAATAATCTCCTTTACGAAGGAAGGTCAGTGGCAAGTGCAACTGAAACCATATCCCATCCACAAAATGCTCTTTCGATTCTTCAAAATGAACTTAATAAAAATAAACAATTTGCTGATATAGACCAGTAGTGACAATGGTCATCAACATAAAGAAGCATATATTATAAAAATAGAATAAACATATAAATGTTTATTGTAGCTTAGATAAAATCTTGATCCCTATGATCCATTAGACATATAAATGTTTATTGTAACTTGGATAATACCGCAATCCCCATACTTCATTAGAAATATAAATGTTTATTGTAGGTTGGATGATATCATAATCCTTATAATCCATTTAGCTATATAAGCTTCCGAGAGCAAATGAAAGCAGTACTAGATGTCACGGTCTCTAGTACACTCAGGAGACATTACTGGATATCTTACTCTGTCACTGCAATAGTTGTAGATTGTATACTTGTCTCTCACTCCTCTGAGTTTTCTCCACTGTAATCCATCCAAATCATCAAACTCCTTCTGATCCCACCACCTCCTGCCCAGTGTGGGGCACTGTGAATTAGGTGCAGATGCCTCACACCCATCAACGTGGAATCCCCTGTATGCTGCAACAAATGGTGCTTTGCTCCAGTCTGTCTTCTCAAGCTCCCCTCTTGTGGCCCAGTCATCTGCATTCCACAGGCTTGAGTAGATCTTCATGGGCTGATTGAATGGATACCTTACCCCCAAGTCGTGGCTGTTCTTGAACACTCTAATTGGAACATCATCTACAAAGAACCTGAATGCAGATGCTTATGTTTTAGAGAATTGAATATGAGCAATATTCGAACAGTTTAACACAAGGTCAATTGAGTTGAACAAGTAAAGGTGGAATTTGCTCAATCGAGGAACATAAACTTACACAATTTGATGCATGTTCCAGAGAACAGAGTAAGAATGGTACTCTGTGGTGGGGTCAAACCAGAAGTATATGCGCTGTTCTCTGTCTCCTTTCCCTCTGCTGAACACATTGGTTTGGAGAATGTATGGCTGCCCAGATCTGTTTCCTAAGAACTCAAAGTCTATCTCATCATGCTCTGAGGTCTGTGATGACAGCTGAAACTCACAAAAACATAATTAAATTGTCATGTTATACATGCTGTGGAGCAGAAGAAAGCATCGAGAACATTAGAACAAGGTTGTGTGTTAGATTGTAATTACATAGAAAGCAGTAACAGTGCCTGCAGAGTCACCAGGAACCATCTTTATCTGCATACTGAAGTGCCCAAATAGGTATGTGCCCTTGGATTGGAACCCAGTGCCTGCACCACCTCGAAAGAAAACATATTACAAAAGAATTGGGTATCTGAATTCAAACACCATTGTATCATAAATCTGCAAATGGTGATGGGCATGGCAGTATCAGAGAGGATTACCTGTCCATCTGTCCAGAGAAAGTGTGACTTCCTTTCCACCATCAATGTACTTTATATGATCAGCAGCCCAAGTAGGGACATAGTTATTTTGAAATGGCACATCTATGGGTCTATGTGGTGAGGCAGCCATGGTAGCAGGCACCACCACTGGTAAGAGCAGTAGCCACATTTTGAGCAGCATCTTCAGCAGAGCCCCCTCACTCTATCTAATGAACCTATAAAAAAAATATCACAATGCTAGAGTGAATGTAAAACCAACAACAGAATAACTGATTGAATTTCTTTCTCTTATTTTTCTAAAGCTTCTATATATAACGATATTCTTCTTTAGTGCATACCACACAGCAGTAATGTAAGAGAAATAAAAAGGTATACATTGCTCTTAACTTCTAGAATCATTGATGGCTTTTATAGGTGCTCTAACAATGTCAATGAAACAATAAATTGAATGCATAAATACAATTTAGGTCCCTTTGCTGGATTTTTCAATAGCCTGATATATTAAACTATTTGTCCGTACAATCTATAATCATTTCTGATATTAAGACAGTGATTGAATATAACATCCTACTTGCTCAGCAATTATTTTTGATATTCTACAGTGGCTTTAGAATAGTTTCCTATTTGTTTAGAGACATGAAAGCTCAGAGGGCTATATATAAGATCGCTAATCTTTCAAACATTTCTGCTTTTTTCACTCCAAGCATCATACAAATTAACATCAACCACTCCTAAGCACATTAAAACTTCAACACCAACATATTCTTTGTCCCAGCCCCATCAAACTATAAACCTTTATACATTCAGAAGATACTGAATTAAGTAGAGAAAATTCATGAACTTAATGTTTTGTTCATAAGTATTAAATCATAGACATCAATGTTAACTGCACCAGTTTTCCCTCCTCCTCTAAAGCCTTCATGCTCCTAAAAATAGAAAAAATCTTGCAATGATAACATCACCAAATTTTATGAATCCTATTCATTAATTCCAATGTGCCATCACAACATACCCTAACATGAAATCAAATCCTATCACTGAGGCAGGCCAACTGCACACTAGTGACAACAACTGATGACAATCACAGAAGAAAAAAGGGCAGAGCAATGAAGATTAAGACTGAGTAGGTACTCAGGAAGCTCATATACCGTTGAGAAAGTAAAGAAAAAGTCCTTCAGATGGAGATAGTGAAGCAGGTCACAACAACTGTTGTAGAGCAACTGAAAGAATGAAAAGACTTAGGAATCCACGAGGAGTGAAAGGGCCCTTTTGTAATAGGTGATGAGGAATAAAACATTAAAAATAAAGGTTGGTGCCATGGGCAAATCAAACCAGCTCATGCATTCTTTGAATGGTCTTTTCAGTCCTGCAAACATACAGCTAAAGTTTAAAAGACTATCTTTCTCAATGTTGGCTTACTGGCCAAGCATAAGTCTATCTGATGCTGACCTTCCCCTGACCTTTTGTAATGTGTGCCAAATGCTTCTTTGGAAGAGATGAAAATGGAACTGGAATACCCATTTATCTTTAATGGATAAATTCCAATTGTCTACTGTTTTGCAAGTTAATTTACTGTGTTAGAAACATAATAACAGTCCTTTTAGCAAACAGTGGGTTGCATGATTGAGAGCAATCATCTGCAAATCGACCAACTGCCATTACGTCGGTGGTAGACAACTCATCTTGCATGGTCTGCTGTTAAGATTACTCTTTGCATGTATTAGAATTATCTCTCTCGAACAAAATTTTATTATCTTCTGATAGAATAACTACACATTCTTTGTTTTATATAGAAAGCCAAACATTTACGTACTTTCTATTACATTATTGTTATAAAAAATTACTGAAAAGTTTGGTAATGTGCAACGTGCTCATTTATTATTTGGCCCCAAATTTAGCAACAAATATTATCAAAGCACAAGGGAGCCATAAACTATTGAAGTAGAAAGGTAACCTGATTATCATCATCCCCCACTTCCCATCTATCCAATTTGACTTTAAATAAATGTGTATTGACATATTATTATCATCTGCATGGAGTGTATTATTTGATATATTTCAATTTTAACTAGTTTATATTTTTCTAATCAATCATAAGCTTTTCTAACTTTCGAATGTTTCTTTAAGACATTTTCTATTTATAATTATAAATGTTTTCTAAAATATTCAAAAATTTATATTTAATTGTTTTTAAAATTTCACATTTTTAAGTTTGTGTTTATTTTTATTTATGAAATTATATCTAGTATTTTATATATGGAGAAGTTTAATTATGGACAAAAATCTAGAAATAATTTTTTTTGATGCATGTGAATAAACATTGTACATAAAAGGATAGTTAATAATTTGTATTGAAAATCTTAATTTAGGAGTTTAAATGATTGAAGTAGCAAAGGAAATATTTTACCATGTTGAGGTATATATGTGAACTATTATGGGAATCAAGCTAGCACCCATTGACTTCATTATGTATCTTTCACTAGGTAAGTTGACTACTACTCTTTCACATTGTCAATCTTTAATCAAATTTCTTAGTGGGTACATAGTCAACTTAGATGTATCTTTTGATGCAAGTGTAGACTTTTAAATGTATTTAATGGATTTAAAATTGAGCCTTTCTTGTGGTGGAGATAGAAGAAAAACACAATCAATGTGTATTATTATGTCAATAGTTTGTTCCTAACCTCTTACATCATAATTCAATACTATGTATTGTATTGCTATTTTTTATAGTAATTATTTGTCTTATTATGTTTAAATATTAAGGAGCTACATATCATTAAGATTTTATGTGAACTTCATGTTGAGCAACTTGATATAGAGGTTTACTTGGCATATTTAAGGAGATTCTAATTCAAATCATTTTAAATTATCAATTCACTTTAAATTATCACTGCTAATTGTTATAGCAACAATATCTTAGGATCAAGAAGCTTTGAGAATTTTTATAAGGGAATCTCCAAATTGCCAATCACTATAGGTCCCACTACTAGGACCTCCAAAGGTGTGTATTTCCTAATATCTAGTTTTTTAAACAATCCTTATAAATTCATGCAAGGAATTATATGTGTAAAAAAGGCACACATTGATTGATGACTAGGGTGTCTATGGTTGTAGTTAAGGTAACAAATGACACAAAATAAAGGTCTTTGTGGGTGAGGGAGTGAATGGTTAGTTTGGTTTTGAGTTTCTTTAGGGTGTGCTAACAAACAATGGGTAGGTGGTGCATTTTGCTTGGGTTGAGGTTTAATCTAGCCTGGATGACTATCTCCTAATTTTCTTCTAAGACATTGCTATGTTTAAAGAATAATACAATGAAAATAAGATAAATCTCTTCTTACAACTATCTCACTAAATAATGTAATGGTTTTGATATTATGAAGAGGAGTATCTTCTTTTTAGAATTTTAAGAAAATCTTGTAAATAATTTTATTTAAATACATGATTTCCTTTACTGAAAATATAATAGAGAAATGAGTATAATCAAACCAAGAAACCAAGAAAGAAATGACAAAATCCATAGATCCTATGCTATCTTTCTTATTCCAATAATTCCTACACTAAAAAAGAAACTACAAGTAAAATTAATAATCTATTCTAAAAAGGCTTCTCTAATATATGGTAAAGAATTAAACTATTTACAAGTCAAATTTTTATATTAATTTAAGTATGCTATAGATGTAGACCAAGCTTGGAACTGGTAATAATATACTTAGGAATCCCTTCTTCAATTATTTTCCTTTATGAGAAATTATATATGAGTCAATCTTCAAAGGCTAATGGAGAAGCAAGACTTGAGTTAAAAAATGGCTAAGTGAGTAAAATTGCAAGGAATTTTTGGCAAACAACATATCATAGTTAGCAATAATAACATAGTGCTAGCTACGAACTGCAAATTTGAATGACTATATAAGTTGCTTAGATTGAACAATTTTGTAAGAAAATGATGACCATAGTCATGCATAACAATAATGGATCTATATTGAGAAGAACGACAAGAAAGTTAATCAAACAAAGAAGAATATGCATTTTGAAACAAAATCACATGCAATCAAGCTAAGTAATTTTTTTATTTCTATATAAATTTATAACTTTTGATAGTAAATAATTTTTTGAGACAAATGAAAAAGTATCATGATAATGATAACATAGTACTAGCTACAAACTACAAATTTTAAGCACCATATAAATGTCTTAGATTGAAGGATTTTGTAAGCAAAGGATGTGTTATGCCTTGCATAACCACCCCATTTAATTTTATTTTGGAACAAAATGGGTCCCCCTTTTCTTTTGTTTTCATCGCCTTTGGTTGTTTGGTTGGGTCTTAGGAGTCCTTTTGTTTTCCTCCTAAGTTTGTCTTTTTTTTTTTCGGAGCCAGGTCTGAAGCTAAATCTGAACATTGAACTCTTTCAAGGTTTCTGGTTCAGTTTCCATCCCGACTCCAACTTTGCCTTTTCTTTTTGTTTCTTCTTCATTGGTTATTTTCGACTAACATTTGGGTTGGTCCTTTTTTCCTGTTTGTTGGTTGTTTTCCTATGGTTTTGTGTTATGTACCTTAGGAGTTTTCCTTCCTACCTTGGGCCTTTCCTTTT